>LHUT01001068.1:8315-23622 GCA_001412135.1 Silene latifolia subsp. alba
TTGGATGTAGTACATCCGATGTATATTCTTTTTTCTCTCCTACCATCCTCCTAACATTGTCGCTTTTTTAACAATAAACTGATGATAACTTATTATTGGGAAATGTTCACATTTTATCGTAAAATAGTCACATTTTATCCGTTTTAATTTGAGACGGATACCACCCGTCTAAAATGAGAATTTCCTTTTTTCTTGACGGGCTACGAAGGAACCATGATGGGTTGATCCGATGCATAGTTTAACCATCTTAGCATTTGGCAAATAACACAAATGCCACAGCCAGCTTAACTGGTAAAAGTTAAGAGTTTAAAATCAAGATGGATAGTTGAACCATCATAGCATTTGGTAAATAACGCAAATGCCACAGCCCGCTTAACTGGTAAAAATTACAGTTTAAAATCAAGAAAACAACCGACGTATCCCAAAAGGACAAGAGATAAACCAGAGAACTGAGACGCCATAAATTGCAACAAATTTCTGAAAAAAGCGTCTCTTCCAAGAGTAAACATGTCTATCAGACACTTCAAATTCAATATGAAATCCTGACATTGTAAACCCGACACTCTATTTGAGTGAAAAACTCATATTGAAAGCTTGAGTCTTTCCCATGTTGAAGAAGCGACCTGACTGTACAGGGTTACAAGTATAGTTTCCACTTAATATTAGTTTATCATATCATCTCATGCCCTTTTAATTATAAGGACCCCCACTTCATGCCAACTTTGGTCTGTAATTTCAGTATCCAGAAAACCCAATATATTCAATCCGACAAAAGAAACATGTAGACAAGATTTTCTCAGATCACACGAATGAATCAAGGTACTGATATGAGTGCCTCCTGTTATACTGAAGCAAGCTTGCATAAGTTCGATCCCATATTCCAATGTATAAAGACTCGTCATCGGGGCTCATAGAAACCCCAGATATTTCTCCAAAGAAATCGATTTCCTGGCGTTTTTGGTAATTTAATTTTGTACTGTACACATGGACGAAATCAGCAGGCTCGGCAACCACCATGAATTGCCCGTCCGATGAGAATCGGATGGACCGTGCTGCCCCCAAGTTTCCTTTTAAAACAGACACGGGTGCAGATAACTTTCTCACATCCCACACTCGGCATGTCTTGTCTTGATTGCCAGTGGCAAAAACTCGTCCATTGGGATGCCATGCAGTGGCGAAGGAGTAGTCTCGATGACCTACCACTGATGCAACCTCCTGCAAATGTCCCACGGATTTCGGTACAATGAAGATGGATCCAAAAATGAAGAAAAAATATAGATGGGGGTTGGCTTACACCTTTTCTATAAAAAGAACCTGATACTTCTCAACATATACAAGCATATATAAATTTCACTGAGCTTTGTGGAAGTGAGCTAATCTAGACCTATACAAACTTTTGAAACAGTAAAATAACAAAGAACGCAAAAACCCCCACGGTCCTGTGAAGCAAACGGAACCCCCAAATAGAATCTGCTTCCATATGAGACATATTGGATCAGATTCGACTAGGCTCGTTATGGCCTTATGGATAAAGGTCATTTTAGGTACGTAATTCGGGACTCACCAATTTTGCTACGTGGATCAACAAGTATTACAACTACAAAAGAGTCACTTGTTAAGTAGCACACCTAGCCCAAACCCCAAGTCTATGCATACCGGTCTCTAAACATGCAAACACGACACTCATATGGCTCAAAGTTCTAACCATTATCCCTGTGCCAAACTTGAATGATAATTTTTACAGGAAGGTTCGCCACCTAGAAAGCATTTCCTTCTTTGGAAGATAACAGGTCTCTCTTCTTAGAACCACAGCGGCACAGCATCTCCTTTTCAAATATATAAAAGATCGCCCTTTCAAATATATAAAAGATCAATGTGCACATGGTACGCAGTTAAGCATACCTTTCCAGTTTGGGAGTCAATAAGCAAGCCATCTTCGTGATCACCAACAACGGCGACAAGCTTCCTGTCCGGGCTAATTGATGTGTGCTGCATTCGTTGGAAAATCAGGCTTTAGTTACTATCAACTTGAAATCTCACATAATGTGTCATGGCGAGTGACAGCTTAAGTACTAAAAAGGGGAATGACAGAAAAACTTACATTAACTGGCCATGGGAAACGAAAGTGTCTCAGGAGCTGATATCTCTCCATCTCGTACTCTCGGATTCCACCATCATTATTTGATGCCATGAAACGGTATCCCCCACTGCAACATCAGTCTTACAACTAAGTGGGAACTCAATCAAACCAATAACAGAACATGGCCGTTGTGGCTTAGAAGGCTACCTACGACAAGGTAAAGGTAAATGTACATTGCGTACCTCTATACTGGGCCATATAACTCAAAATGACAAATGAAGTAAATGAATAAAAAAGGGAAAATACAAAAAGAACACAGAAAACAAACCAAAAGAATAAACATGTCACCTTGAGCTGTCATATATCTCAACTGCATTGGTGATGGCATTATCGTCATATGTTGTCCGTGTACAAAAGCTGACTCCAGGTTTATCCAAATGCTGTAATTATCAGGATAATATTAACATAAATACTTCAACGACAACAAATTTAATAAATAAAGTGCAAGTATGCAACAATATATAAATCCAAATGTGAGATCCCATGAACAAATCTAAAATCGAATAAAGAATTCAATTTTTGATTCTACAGCACGAGAGTAAGAAAATCATGAAGAGTCAATTCCAATACACCACTAAAAGCACATCATACATGTACAAACGTACAAAGAGTTCAAAGAACGAGAACACACTTACACCATAGATGCTGTCATATGTGTGGATCAGAACAACAAAAATAAGTGAAGAAAGTGCGACAGAAGTTAGAATTAAGCAACATACCTTGCATACTAATTCCCCTTGGAATCCCCCTGCAACCATGAGTTTGTCCTTCACCGCCAACGTACTAATCTGAGTTTGTGTGAAACCTTCCAATAAACTTCCTTTGTGTTTCTACAGCAAGAAACAAAGAATGTAACTTAAGAATTCATTCAAAGATATGCAGAAACAATAATAAAAAAATTGTAAAATAAGTTCTCTATTCATCCTCAAAAACAGCAGGAAACACAGAAATAGTTTCAAAATAATACGACAGAATTGTGGATACCTCAGAAGGGGAAACATGATCGGCAAAATTGACAACTTCGGTCAAATTTCGAGATAATGATGACCAATGCATAACTTGATAGTTGGACATGAGATAGACATCGTGTTTTGAGGAGGCCCAAACAAGGTTNGTGTTTAGAGATAAACTTAGCTCTATGGATAGTTATTGTTTCTTTTTTTTTTTCAAAATTGACAACTTCGGTCAAATTTCGAGATAATGATGACCAATGCATAACTTGATAGTTGGACATGAGATAGACATCGTGTTTTGAGGAGGCCCAAACAAGGTTCCTTAGCTGTGAACATGTCAAAACAAGTATCTAAGACACAAATATGAGTTCTAAAATGCTGATTGAAGCAACTTACACCACTGTAGTGATTAGTTGACTCTTCCACGAGCAAGTCCACAAAATTGAGGAAAAATAGCAGAATTGGGTGCACCAATAACTTAAAAACTTCTCGAAAATTACTGTAAAAGAGTGATTGACAAGTCTACCAAAAGGGGACGAGGACAAATAAGAAGTTCCTAGAAAAGCTGAAAGATATGATTCCACACTTATCTGAAACTGGTAAGCACACAGCAGTCTCAGAAGGGAAGCACAAAATTCATATGACACGGTTTTAAACGTGAAACCAACCCATTACCCCTAAAGTTTAATGAGGAACACATGAGAGTGTTGGCCTCGCATACGAAACCGAGTCTCATACATGACTCACTAGGAAAGAGGATAGGCCATTCAAAAAGAAAAAACCAACAAATTTAATCAAGAGATTAATATGTCAGGTCAAGATTTACATAGCCTTAACCGAAATTTGTGGAGAAGCTGCTGTGAGAAGACTTTGAATTTTCTACTTTCAAAGCATGAAAATGGACTGATATAGCAACCAATGAAAAAGAAACAGTGGAACAGACAAGTTGAAAAATCTTTGTGTGTTATAAAAACAAACCAGCAACATAAAAGGCAACCTTTGAGACACTCTGCATACCTGAAAATGTAGAATGGTAGGCTTCACCATTCTTGAGTTATAGAAAAAATCATAGTAGTTTCCACCTTTCTCCTTTGACTTCCACTCCTAGTCACCAGGATGAAAGATCAGCCTTAATAAACCAGACTGAAGTATACAATAAATAGACTACGGAAAAGCAAATCTAGTCAAATAAGCAACCTTCTCGACAGTTTCTCCAGAGGTCGGAACATTCTCATAATTCTTGTATTGTTCGAGCCTAGTTAACCTGTACTTGTCTCTTGTTATATTCAATCTATCCCAACGAATACCTTGTATGTCTTTGCCTTGTCTTGCGTTGGCGGCTGAGGTATCAGTCACCTTAGTAAGCTGCTCAAATCAAAACGCTTTAGCACTAGTAAAACACTAAAATGTGAATAGAATTGCATGAAAAGAAAGATAGGTTACACACCAAATCATACTCATCCATTCCCATGTTTACATCGTCTCTACCATAGTACTCCTCCATTTCATCAACCAAATCGACTACATCCTGATCGTCAGCCATGTATTCAAATTCTACAATTTGGTTGTCTGCCATGATTTGCCCTGGTTCGCAACACTGAGCTATATCATCAATTTATGCATATCAAACTCTATGTCCCTATAGTTAAACACCAATTATGACTGTAAAAAAATTAATCAAAACTACTCCCTGAACATGTAATTTCACAGCAACGAAAGCTATTAACCAAATCAATGAGAACAATATAACAGTCAATCAGTCATACACTAAATTTAACAAAAAGCAAGTTCATTATGAGAATTTAACTAATCACAAGATCAGCAACAAAAATTCATAATTAAATTTATTAATCCAAACAACAAAACAAACCCATGTCACACTACAATCATCCGCAGATCTCCAAGAGAAATACTAATAAAAAAAATGAGGATGATAAAATTGAAAATTTCAGAGATGAACAAAAAAAAATCAAAAAAAAATTGCGGAAACAAAACCATGAGATCTAATGAACAACCAAAACATAAAACCCATTTTAAATTCTTACATAAAATCAACAAAAAAAACGAAAAGGGGTATGAATTTATATCAAAATCTTCTCCTTGAGCTTACAAAAATTGAAAAATGCAAACCAAAAACCAACCCAGAAAGGGAAAAAGATAGATACATATAATACATAAATAAATATTGGCTATCATCAAAGTAAAAATAGGAAGAAAAAAAAACAGAGAAAAAGATGTCACCTTTGAAACAATTACAATTACAGGGTTTATTTTCTTGTGTCTAATTCTAATCTAGAAAACTCTCCTTTATTTCTCTGTCCCCTTGAAATTATTGTATCTCACTTCAATGGGGTCGCTTTTTCTGTATACCAACGCCAAAATGTATATAAATAAAATCGCGAAAGTGGTAAACAACCCTAAAGCTCCTTAAGTTTGATTCCCCTTAACTTTGCTATAAAGTGAAATCAAGCCCCTTTTGTTTTTCCGGCCAAAATTTCACTGGATTTTTCAATTTCTCACCAATTTCTCATATCGGTCTACATATTAGGTATAAATTTCATTCCTTAGTAGATGTACCGCAATATTTATAGCNGACATTAACAATAAACAACCAATACTTCGGTTAATAAGCCACACCATGAACCCAAATGGTTTACACCCAAAAGGAAAAGAGAGCCGCACCTTGAAAGACGTTCCAAGCTCCTTGGACCTATGTCAAAACAACGACAAAATCAGTGAAGTTATCTCAACAGTAATAACTATAGCAATGGAAACACCATCCACAACAACAACAACAACACTGACGACAACAACACTGTTAGACATTAAGAATAAACAACCAATACTTCGGTTAATAAGCCACACCATGAACCCAAATGGTTTACACCCAAAAGGAAAAAAGAGCCGCACCTTGAAAGATGTTCCAAGCTCNNACTACAGCAATGGAAACACCATCCACAACAACAATAACAACACTACTGAAGACAACAACACTGTTAGACATTAAGAATAAACAACCAATACCTCGGTTAAAAAGCCACACCTTGAAAGATATTCCCAGCTCCTTAAACCTATACGCAAAACAACAGAAACAATGAAAAAATTCACAACAGAAAAAATCAAAAACAAAAGAAACACCAGCAGCAACAACAACAACAACTCTGACCATAACAACACTGTCAGTCATCAGGAGCAAATACCCCATTTTTAGGTTTAAAAAATGTTTGAGTCCAAAATTTAATTAGAAGGCACACCTTTGAAGACACAGGTGCATCGAACTCTTAAACCCTATATGTAAAAAACGTACAACTCAGTGATAATAACAGCAGAAATCGTCCAAAATTTATTTAGAAGGCACACACTTTGAAGACACAGGTGCATCGAACTCTTAAACCCTATATGAAAAAAATGTACAACTCACTGATAATAACAGCAGAAATCACCAACAATAGTTGCAGGAACAAAACTAACAGTATCGGTAATAAAAAGTCCAGAACCACTAATTCATAAACCCAGATCTAACACAAAAACAACATTAACAACTGAACAATCTAACAATGATAACCCCAAAATAAAAAAACGACCAAGATAAGGTAAGTATCCACCATTTCAGACAACACCAACAACAATCAATACCCAATAAATGGACTATTATAACTAAATTCTCAACTAAACGAAACTCAAACACATTAACAAAACCAATAATTTAGTAGCTAATTCGCTAACCTTTTAGGAGAATTACAAGCAACACATGTAGCACTATCACCGCCGCCACATCAACTCCCTGTAACCAGAACCACAAATAACAACAAAACAATTAGATCTACAGAAATAGCAATAATCACCAAAAGCAAATCAACAGAAACAATAAATGAAAATCGGGAAAAGGGAGATTAAGGGTTAGAGAGATCGACGAGCTGTTGAGGAGTGAAGATAACTGAGATGGAAAAGAGTGGATACAAAGAGTGTCGTAAAGTAGTGGTTAGAAGTAATAGAGAGATGGAGGGAGTAGATTGAAAAGGAAGAACCAACGGAGGGTGAGGATTTCAGCGGTACTATTCATATGAATAGTAGTAGGGAGTTTAAACTTTTTAAGAGTTTAGGATTTGGTCATTATTTTTCCATACCTTACCTTTTCCAAAAAAACAAATCTCTTTAATTCTCTTCCTCGCAAAATTCATCAAATTACATAATTATAGACGCTAATTTTCATGTCGATCAAGTAATAATAATTATAATTTATCAACTTTATTAACTATGCTATATCAATTTACGGAGATTGATTTAAACTAATAAAATTAGGGTTTATGATGGAACTAAATTCCTAATACTCCGTAATACTTTTGCTCATCTTGACAAGTTTTCTAGAACTTCATCTTCGATGAAGTTCATGTTTTTGCAGGACAAAGTTCTTCTTTTGCAGGGCACACTCTTTTAATTGGGCATAGCTTTATGTTGGAATTAAATTACGTTTGTTAATATTACGGAGTATCTCAATTGGATACTACTCCGAAGGACGTAAGTCGTCAAATGTTCATCGTCCGACTTCTTTAAGTTTACGGGAATCTAGATTGGACTGCTATCTATCTATCTATCTATATATCGGAATTATTTTTTCACATACGAACTTTACTCTTTCACATACATTTTTTCATTAACTTTCCATATAGTACCCTTTTACCTAACCTAAACAAAGTAAGTTTTATATGTGCGTTTTCACTAAAATCGAATCTAATTGCTCTAAAAAAACTTGAACAATGGATTGTAATTATCTAATTAGTGAAATAAATTAGTTGTTTGAACAATTATTAATATGTTTTGTTGAAATTTTTAGGGTTTATCAATTAGTGAAATTAATGTGTTTTCGATTCATCTTTATCTTCTTCACTCAATCATCTTTTCGATTCATCTTTATCTTTGTTAATTTAGAAATTAAGAGAAGAATTGAGTAAAATAAATACGGAGTAACAAGTTAGTTTGCTGATTCGCAATACACCCAAATTTCCCATACTAGAGCATTCACGGAGTAAGTGATTGATTAGTGGAGTTTAGAAGATGAATTTGCAATACCATTTTTGTTTGCTTTCAGTTTCACGTGCTTTTCAAGATTATCAATATTATTTTTACCTTGAATTTTTTCAAAAGAAGTATCGGGAGAGGGGAGTGCGGCCGATGTCGGCTGGCACGAGGTCAGTCGAAGCGAAGTTTGTCGGCGACTGATCAAAGGTGGTGACCAGAGGTACTGGTGAACGGAAGTGGTGATGGGAGATGAGGGAAGAGAGGAAAATTAATTGGGTGAGGGAATGAAAAAATGACAAGGGCAATATTGTAAAAGTCGTATGTGAAAGAGTAAAATCCATATGTGAAAAAGCACGTCCCCTTAATAAATAGAAAGTCGAAATTAAGATTTTGATCAGCTAGTAAGGATTATTCCATCATAATCGGCGGTCTTAAATCCGAGCCTGAAAATATATGCAATTTTAAAACTCCACGAAGAAGAGTTTTATTATTTTAGTGATCCTACTCTGCTCAAATTCAGATTATACCATATAAAACAACAAGGTTAAGGCCTCGCTTAGTTCATGCTGGAATTGAATTGATGTGTTAATCTGCAATGCACGTGATTTAAACTCCTACATCGAAATTCACATGAATTGCAATAATATGTTTGGTTGCTCATACTGGAGTTTGTTTCCTAGGAGTTTCCAATGACCATGAGGGGGGTAGGTAGTTCAATTCCCCCATCATGTAGGAGTTGGAAACTCCTATGGAGTTTAAAACTCCCCCATTTTATAAAAAAANNATTCCCATGAATTGGGTGGGCAACCAAACGACGCCTTAAGTTGAAATAAATTGTTGTCTACTCACTTTAGAGACCAAACCTTTCATTTAAGCCAATCAACCAATTTTAGTTAGAACATGTAAATGGTATAAATATGATATTACCATTAAAAAAAAATATCATCTATGTCCTAATCAATAGTTTACCTTCGTTATTCTTCGTAGTAATATAATTTAATTGAAAGTAAAGAAGGTGAAAAACAGTTTAATCAGAGATAAACGAATTATTGAAAAAAAAAAAAGGTGAATTCATTTAATTATAAAATAAACCTCATCTACTTAATATTTGAGTGGGACAAAACCAGATGATACGTAGTATTAGCTGAATTTAACAAATAATGAGGAACTAGTAATCATACCACTCGGATTTGGTTAATTCGAGATTGGCATTACAACTAGGCTAAGACAGATATATAGGCGTCAGGTTCGAGACCTAATGTTCACCAATCACCATACATCCATCTCAACCACTAGGCTAAGACAGATTCCGTAGAGCTCAGAATTATCTGGAGTCTGGACAACTATATAGTGCTATATACATGATGAGTTGGTTCATAGAGCTCATGAGTCACAACAGTTCATAGGCCAGAGTTCTTAGTACTACAATAATTTGGGATCGGAGGTAAGAAGGGCCCAAGAAATATTATGCATACAACCCCATGTGAAGAAGTATCAGGCTTGTGAGCAGCCAAGTTGGAATCGACGGATCTTCATTCTTCCGTCCAATGCAAGGGCAAGCACATCGAGCTCCTCCACATACCACAACTCCGAAACAACCGCCTAAGTCAATCACCACAAAAGTACATCATGAGAGAATGAAAGTATGCAAAGTATACATCAGTACATCAAGACAGTACTCTAATTCACATCAGCGCCAGTGTTCGGATCTCTGGATGAGAAACGCTTTTGCTAATCTCACATTCCTACTTAGATTAGTGTCAAACCGACAATTACAGAAGGAACTTAGATGACAGCAAGATTTACGTTTTCCTCCTGCCACGGGATTTGTATAGTTTACAGTAACTAGAAATTAGAATGATGCCTCTTAGCTACTGAATTGCGACCATTTCCACGTTAGATAAATTAACAAGCATTCAAAACCTTTACAGTATATTCGCTGCTAATTGCTTCCAATTCACTCAAACACGCCACCCAAAAATCAACCAAGAAAATTTTAAGTCTTAGTACACAAAATAAAGTGTGACAATCTCAAGAAAACCCTTATATCCCTTCACTATACCCTCCGTGGTGCTATATGTCTACAATCTCAAACAGACCCTGAGACCCGCATCATCATAATCACACTACCATGAGTAGTCGGTAATACTTTGGATGGTCGATGAGAAAGATTATAACTTTCCCCTCTAGTAAGAGAGGACATGATCAAAATTTGAGACAAAATTAAAACATAGAGCGGTTCTTTATGCATTGAATACCTTCCATAAACTCAAGTCACATTACCTGAAAACCACGGATCTTATCGTTCAGAACAGCAACCAGTTTATGGAACAATTGGATATCATCTGAGCTTCTACGCAGTTCCTCCTACACAAGTTATTTAAGTATTGTTACCACACTATGCTCAAACCTTTGTCAATATTAACATTTTCAGTCAATGAGAAGGATTAAACAAAATTGTTCATTAATGATTCACCATCCCATTTATATTACATCCAATTGACTTTCGATGGTCAAACGATGTCAAATTTGACAATGATAGATGTTTTCCCACAATATGCAGAATGTACAACTTTTTAAACAGGATTACAGGAAAGTAGTTATTTTGATAAATCAGACGTGATAATTTTACGTTGCTTCTTAACAATATTTTTGGTGATTAATTGCCAAAGTCGACAACGATTGAACATCAAAGTCAACTAGGGGCAATAAATTGGAGATGGAGGTATGTACTAATACTACTAAGTAAGCTCTCATCTGCCCCATGTTTCAGATTACTGCTTTTGAAATACTCTCGACACTCACTAAAGCCAGAAGCCACATCCAAATGCTTTTGAACTAGATAGTATTGTCAAGTTTGCCATGTAATACGCGTAAATAAAGTCTTCCACGCAAGGAAAGCAGATGTAGACGAAAGTGAGATGACTAGCAGAAATTATACAGAATGTATACTAACCCTCTCTTGGACTCTTGGAGGACCCAATAGCCTTGCAAATGAAGTATGAAGTATTGCGGCATCATACTGCAATGAATAGAACAGTATGTATAAGAAATGCATACACCAATCAATGCTAGTGCATCATCAAATAAATGGAATAACGGACGACTAAGAAGTAAGACCTATTCACTAACATCATGGAGTTCATAGTAGCCCATGTTCATCATCCTGAGCAATTTTCCATGTTCTTAAAGAAAGAAATTGAAGCGAATGGCGAGAATTTGCTTTCGTTTAGATAAGAAGGATGCGCTTGATAACAAGTTTAACAACACATACATCTCAAACAATTTAGGGGTATTTAAAAAATAAAAAAATAAAAATAAAAAGATTGTAGGCCAAAAGCTTATAACATTGTACGAAGATGGCAATTTTTTTTGAAATTAACCTTCAGGACTCAAGAGTACAAGAATGACTACAAATTGGATGTTCTTACAAGCTGTTTTTCTGGTGCATGTGGTAGGGCGCTCCTCAGCTTAGCACGTATAGTAGTCGGATCAGTACCTGAGTTCACCTACACAAAAAGCCATTCAAACAAAGTACAACAGTACCGGATACAGCATCCTCAGTCAAATAAAATATGACAGAGCTATTATCTTTACTTCATCCCATCCAAAAGGAGCTTGAATAATGTAATTCATATTACATAAATGGTGAAGACATAAGGACATTAGCCTACAGAGTCTACGCCTAAGAACTCGTATAGTCGCAACTATATGCAATGAAGATTTAATCTCAAGTACAACCACCGTGCTCTTTGATTCTTGTACAATTGCCTACCTATTACTGCCAGAACACAGTGCTCATCCAAATTTCACACCAGTCATGACCACAAGTAAAAAGATTATAATAACAGGAGACAATGCACTTCTTAACACACAAGGAAGATGATAGCGATTTTGAAGCATAGCAAATATAAGCCGAGAGCAATAGTTAGCTATCCTATTTCAATTTATTGATAAGTGGTAACCCTAGATACCTAAAAATCACGAATATTCTAAGAACCACAAGGTAAATAAAAACATCTTGAAAGTTACAGTTCAACAATAATGATAATCATGGTCTTAAATAAAGGTTTCGATTTAGCAATTGGTCGTCATGTTCGATATCAGTCATCGCCTGACTTGCATCATAGAAACGGGCAACACCGCCTAGAAATCATACTGCACTCGAGGTAACCTTTAGAACCATTATAACTAGGTCAAAATGTGGGGTGAGGGGCCATTTTGGTAAGAAAGTGATAATGAGTATATCACCATTAAGCCCTGCAAATACACTCTAATCGATTCTGTTATTTTGATTTGAAGAAGTGTCATTTGAAAACGTCATGACAAAGAATGTGCATACGCAATTTACAAAAGGAGTTCATCAAAGGAATTCATATACGTAACACCGTGCTATTAAAGAAGTTGACGATGCTATTAGGGAGAAATAAGTTAATTGGAAGTACCTGCCAGCATCCAAGAAGAACACCAGTGGAAGTCAAAATCACCCTTTCCAAGACAATTTTCAGCGGACAGAGTGATTGAACTATGCTTTTAACAGCACCAGCTTCTGCTTCAATCTGATAAAGATGGTTGAGGATACTTCAGAACAAAAGCTACATGACAGTTCTAAATGAGACCGAAACTTATAGAAAGTATCTGAAGACGTACTTCCTCTGGTGTGGCAGGGACAGGTGAGATATGATGTGAAGCATGGAACATGCTAAAATGGTATAAACTTGAATTCTGAAACCAGATAGCTAACCAAAGCATGCATGAGCGATAGGACACAGATTATATCGACAAATAAAGAAGTTGTAATGAACTTGAATGAGCGATAGGACACAGATTATATCGACAAATAAAGAAGTTGTGATGTAGCATAACATGAACATTAACCTTAGCTGAAGAGTACTCATAATCAATTAAAGCTTTTGAGAGGAGAAGTATGCCATTAAAAAGAACTTAAATGCCTTAAGGTCAATGTTCAGAGTCCAAACATTAGCATTAGTAGCAATCTTCTAACCGAAAAAAAATGCAAAAAAGCAAGCAATTGGAAGTATTTTACCGTTGTCAAAGTATGGCGAGAATACATTTCGTGCTGCATTTCTGCAGAAGGTAAAGCAGAAATTGAGACTACCAATGTCAATGTTCAGATTATAACAAGGAAAAACTAATTCAAATAATACATACGATATTGGTGCTGAATATTCAGGATTTAGATATAAAACATTTGCTCGCACTGGCGGATTAGCTGGCTGCAAATATGAGATTGAACTGTCACATACTTGCTGAAAAAAATAAAACAAGTGGGGGGTAAAAAAACAATCACAACGTACAACCACCTCAAGATCTTACCTTCGGATTAGGGGTTACAATACCATCTTTTACAATAAAAAGATCATTAAGTGACAGTGACTGAGACGTTTTGCCGTGTTTTAGGAAAGCTGCCCCATTCTCATTCAAATCCCTTGCCATTTTGTCATACATTCTGGTTCTCTGTTCCATGTTTGAGATGGGAGCACCTGTAACCAAGATTCCAAAATGAAAAAGTTGCATTTGACAAGATATTGTTTTGGTAAAGATCCAAGAATTTTTCATATTACGCGTCAGTAAACGTTCATTTTAATTATTAGACCAGTTTAAACACAAGCACAAAATATTGCAGGAAACATTTTCCTCCGAATACTATAAGGCAATCATCCAGCCAATCTAGAACACGATTTATGCATCCTGATCTGACTTATCAAACCACATGTTTTCAGTAAGGACATGGCATCATAGGAGCAAATAGTATGCCTTGCCCTACATTGCACCTCTCTGTTACGAGTGTTTCTCTTTTCCCATTATTGAAGTGTTACACATCCATATACCATGGAAAGCATACCAGAAACCTCCAACATAGATCACAACAACAACATTATTACCCCAGTGCTTTAAAACGCACCCATCAACCAAACACAAAGAAGTTGTTTCTAATGACCTATAACAAAAACTGCATTAAGAATTTCATCGACTGCCTGCTACTCAACAATGCCAAAGCCAAAGCCATTGAAAGCGGAAACAACCTCATTTATCAGTCTTTTATTCTTTCAGACCTCTAAATTCCTATAATCAACATGTTATTCTACAAACTTCTCCTGTTGTGGAATAACTACCATCTAGCTAAGTATTCCCCAACACGTAATTGTACAAATTTACTGTGTTTGGATTGAGCGATTTGGAGGGAAAAGAAAGAGAGGGGGAGTAGAGGATTTAAAATCCCTTGTTTGGATAACAAATAAGAGTGGAGGGAAATGAAGGGGAGGGATCCATTTTCCCTCCTCCAAGGCAAATGAAAATCTCTCCACAATAGGCAAAATTTGGAGGGAAATTGTATCCAAACACTCATACCTCATTTCCCGTCCCCTTCCCTTCCCTCCCTTCCTCTTCCCTCCTTCGCCCTCCCCTCCTTTCCCCTCAACTTTTGCTATCCAAACACACCCTCAAGCAATTAAGTGATACTGGCCAGTTTTCAGACATTACCCATTTCCCACATTTTCCATTTCTACTTAAATTGGAGCACAACATTACTGTTACTATTACCCACCCAAACTTGCAATCAAATACTATTTCCGTCTCAGTCATTTGTTTACCTTTTATATTCTTTGTGAGCCGTTAATCAAATGTTAACAAATGATCGAGGCTAATGTATAGTATAGGCAAGAGATCAAAAGCCACCCTCCTTTCACTTTATAAACCAACAATTCTTTCAAAAATGGAGGAAATCATACAACTGAACTTACAAATTGCACAAATTTAATTACTGAAAAAAAAGATGAAAAATTTACCTAGTGTAGAGGTATATTTACCGCGGGAAGAATTGATGTGAAGCAATCGGAATGCAAAAAAGAAGAGAAAAAGAGAAAGAACCCAGAAGAGTAAAGCGCGTTTTGGGTGAACCCAATAATTCCTAGCTCTTGCCATCATCATACTATTATCTAAAGAAAATCTACCCAGATCATTGAACAAGAACAATTTTTTTTTTTTTTTCTTAACCAAGGTAGCTTGAGTATAGTGTAGCACGGGGTGCCTCAAAGTAGAGCTAGCGGATAATAACACGACACGAAAATATGACATGAACCCAACACGAAATTAACGGGTTTGGGTTGAGGTTTAATGACTCATTTATGTAAGTGGGTCAACACAAATACGACACGATATTTAATTGGGTTGG
>LHUT01001071.1:8966-21070 GCA_001412135.1 Silene latifolia subsp. alba
CTATTCACGGTACTGTTCACGGTACTGTTTATCCGCGAAAAAAAAAAAAAAGGGAAAAAAAAAAGGAAAAAAAAAAAAATTAAATTTTTTTTTTTTAAAAAAAAAAAAAAAAAAAAAATTAGGGAAGGAAGGTTATGAAACTCGATTATGTGCCAATGTTTTTGCTTCCCAATGAAGAGGAAACAGAATTATGCAAAATTGCACCAACACTTAAAACTAGTGGGTAGTGGCTTATGCTACCTCAACTTTTCAGTAGAAGACAAAAGAGAACCCTTGCATCCTGCAAACCATTTACTTTCTAAATTGATAAGATTAAGGTCTAAATCAACTAAAAATATGGAACATCACTGTTCGCAAATATAATCCCAAAGGCCAAAGGTATAAGAAAGACGGAATTTATTTCGCTCAAAAGTAATATACATTGACTTAAACAGAACAGGATGGAAATTTTTCGTCAGACCGTTCATAAAATCCCTTCATGCTTCACATTTCAACAACACATCATTACAGAGGATTCCTATTTACATCCTTGTACAACAAATAGCGTGTTCTGGTTTTCCCAAGGGCAGCATACCTGAAAGAGTTGCAGAAAGATCAGCTTTGCTACACTGAGCAGAGACGACTAACGAGCATGGTAATAAATGTTACTTATCGGCCGCAACACTAAATTGTGGCCAAGAAATCAGTTTCTAAGGTTACCGCAACTGTATTTTTAGGCATTATCAAGGCCACATTTACAGGCTATATCTGTCGCAATCAAGGCACAGATTCGTAAATCATGTGTCAGACCGAAATTTAAAACCATGGTGATGAGTAACCAATAACACAATTTGCGAAAAAAGCAAAGATGTTTAGCTCACCATTGCGGCACAAAAGGTGCCATCCATATAGCATCACCAGCTTGAACAGGGTACCTGTTGCATAATATACAGTGAATTGTGACACACTTTCCAAGAAACGACGTGTAAGGAAGCATAGTATTTCTTTTGACAGATCAAATCATATATAATTTCAGCGTTCATAAAACCAAGCTATCAATGGTTTATAGTTTATACACATGCCAATATTAAAAAGGGCGATGAAGGACTTGGCTTCTAAAACCTCTGTCATATGGCGACACAATATCGTCACACCCACCTAAGATTTAAGAAAATATGAAATATTGAGAGAAGAGATAAGGAGTATAAAACTGGGAGCAATAACAAAAGGTAGAAAATAGATTAGTGTCGCCAATAAACTACCCAAAAAAGTTGTTGGGCATTATCCTTTGGGGTGAGGTACAAAAGGAGAATGAAATTCATTAATCGTTAGTGACACTGGAATCTAACATAATACCGAAGCATACATGAAAAGATCATTATCTGATGTTGCGAAAAAGAAAAAAAAAAAAGATTTACAGTCAACAGATCTGCTACAGAATGAGTTGGGACTAAAAATAAGTTAGGATTACATTTTTATCAATGAGCTCAAAAACATACCAACTATTTCCCAATCTGTAGATGCCTTGACCCTCTAGAAGCAATAAGCCATGCTGGTTGTAATGAACTTCCTGAAAAGGTAGATAAAGCTTAAACACCCCATCACAAATCTAGCACTAGGAAATCACCGAATTACAGAAGTTTGAAGGAAAGCAGTCCCCTTGTCTTTCTTAGAAGATTATGGAGACACATTATCAAGCAACAGGTCTGATCAGCATCATAAAGCACAATACATTTTAAGTAAAATGTTTGACTCCCTCGAGTTTTTCAATCGATATACCAACGAGCAACCAAGGGACAAGTTCCATAGCTTAAGCAGCACTTCACAGCACATATGTGAAAAAGAAACCGAAACAGAAAGTGCACATAAAAGAATAGAGAACAAGAATGCCAAAAGCTGCTTGTCTGATGACTGAGATTAGTGATGCCTTTTCTGGTTTCATACGTGTTCGTAACCATGTCTATATAGAAATTACTAAATCCGATGACACAAGGACCAAATTAAACCATGTAAATCAACACCAATTACCTTCACATTCAGAAATTCACCAGGTTGAAAATCCATTACCTGCAGACACGCGTCAATTGGAATTAAAGATGTCAAGCAGAAAAGAAAGCATCATAAAATATACTCCCTCTATTTCTTCACGCTCTTCCCATTTATTTAAAATCCCATCACCCTTTGAAAACTAGGAACTGGGAAGAACACGATAAAATGGAGGTTAGCCTAACTTTTTTCTCAAAAAAATTTACTACTAAGATCAAGCCTAGCAACTAAAATTCAAAGTTATGCTTTTGGAATGCAATTATCTCACATGTATATTAAAATCATATGCCATTGATGTTGGAAGAAGCTTCCTGAGCTGAAAAACCTGATCATAAAGCATGCATAAATTATTTGGTAGAATAATAATTAATTAGAAATAGATCAGACATTTCAAAGCAATATTATTCTCATAAGGAATTCGAAGTTTGTCAAACAGCAGATTTGTCTGTGTCAGTGAGTCACATCAAGACAAAAATTGCAGGAAAAGATGGTAAATGATAATATGATATAATATAATATGTGAACGTTACTAATACCGCTGACAAAGCGAGACAGTCTTGCAGAAATATAGAAGGATGTATGTATGATGCAATGTTATTGGGTGAGGCCTAAGGCAATCCATTCACATGTTCAGGCCACAAGCTGAGGTCTCACAGAAAGTTCCTAAATTTCATTGTAATAGAAAAGGCCCTGGTGTAATGATGATATGATGCAAGTGCAAAGTAAATGTGTCAGCAAGATTCAGCTAACCCCTACTCACAGCCAAGTTTTCACCAGAAGAGAAATCGTGAGGTAAGGAGATGCAGAAATGAATGGAGAGCACAACATATATACCTCGCCAGGGGTCTCAAGAAGATTCTGCTTGTCTGTTGAACCAATTATAAGCTCAGGGTTGTATTCACCCTCCAAAGCATACCTGTATGACAATTGACACATAAGTACACAACATCTTTTGAAAGTTAAAAAAGAAACATTATATCTTCAAAATGGGCCCACAAATAGCCATAGGTCGCCGAAATATTGCTCTCATTTAATTTTGTACTGTGATATATTTTTTCCTTTTTGCTATATTATTTGGAGGGGGTAGGGGATAGAGTCTTTGACACACAGTACGATGACTATAGTGAGTCTACACAGTGAGTACATAAGTAGCTAAGCTATCTGTTATGCTACAAATTTAGCCATATTTCGACCAAAGGCAGAGCATATGATTTTCTTAAATATCATAACCATTCTCTGCAACATCACAATATAATTAGAAGGGTGGACGTCAGAACTTTGATTAATTGTAACACCATGCTGCAATATTTCTACAGAAGCGGAGTACCTAAAGTATAGAAAACCAAACGCAGGACACACCTTCGCTCAAACACAACAAGTGTAGCAGATGCCTCACTTTCGACTGAATGATGTACATTGGGAGGCAGATAAGCATATGAGTCCACCTATGTCACACACATAATCACTGATCAGAATATCAGATAGAACTTCCAATTCACTTTCAGATGTGTACTAGATACAGCCTTTGCAGAAGTACATGAAAAAGATTGGAAATATAATACAGGATTACAGGTTGTCCTCAACCGAGAAATGAGTACAAAAGGTAACCAAAAGGTTTTTGTTTAACCAAAAAAATTACAAGAAGTTGTCAAACAAGACACTAAAACTTGACAATTGTGATTGTACAACCTCACCTCAACCTTGAAGTTGTACAGTTTGCACGGATTGTGTATTTTCACAAAAAATTAAACACAAGCCCTTAGGGACATTGACAGCAAGACCTCATACAAGATGATGTTTTCTCTTTACTTAATACTAGCGAACACAATCCGTCATAAAGTAAGACTTTCAAGTATAAAGTAGAAAAACAAGACGACGTACGAAAAATTACTTCTTAAATCCCAGGAAAAAAATCTGAAAAGCAATGTGTTTGAAACAAAATGCAATAAAACTTCTCACCTTTAAGTTATGGGTATCGTCAGACCCATTTGTCAATGTCACAGCTCCATGAACCACAAAAACGAACCTAAACCACAAATGCACTATAAATTGAAAGTTTACTAAGCCTTCATAATTAAAATGACAGAGATTCACTTTCAACACCAGAATACTAGATAGATGGAAGTCAAGAAGTTGGACAACCATACAGTACAACCACAAAATTAGATTAAGACGAGAACTAGAGCCTTTATTCTTTGGTCGCGTGTCCGACATTTGACATTCATTTTAGACCAAAAAATTGAAAACTGCAAAAATAACCGAATTGGATTTCCCGACACTGTATCGTGTCCGGAACTTGCAGCTGAGCTAGAGTAACATAGCTAGAGCGAGATACTATTATCTTGAACATGCTTGAAATAGAAAATTAATTCAAGACATGGACCATAGTTTATAGTGATGAATTTTCACAAACTCGTTAGGACAAAAAAATGCAGTCAAATATCAGAAAACAGATCTCACCTTTCAACGCCACTAGGAGGGAGTGCCGATTTTGCATTACCTGCACACACCAGAAAAGAAATAAAACAAGATATAGCAACAGCAAAAGGGCATCAATGGATGACTCAAAACACACGGGAACAAAGACAATTAACATGCCTTCAAAAAAAAACGAATGGTCAATTAAACAAAGGAGAGGAAGGAGAGAGACAGAGAAACATGACTTTTACAAATGACCTCAAAAATCCTTCAACCAGAGTTCGAAGGCAAATGATCATATGAAACAACAACAACAACATCAGATCCTTAATCCCAAAATCATTTGGGAACGGCTGACATGAATCATCCTTTAGAACCGTCCATGGGTGAACGCACACCTCAAAATGCGAAAATGATCATATGCAAAATTGAGCAAAATTATACGCACCAAATTATTGCTCCGCTAAATTAACAGTATCATGAACATTTAGGATTACCTAGCATCTTCGCAATGTACATTACAAAGTGTGAGCCCATTGCTGGTGTGATTAAATATGCTCCCAGAGTGTTTTTCCTTTTAAAAAGACAACAAATTTACTCCAAGGAATAGCACATTCAGTAGTTAAGGTAATCAATATGCTACAACCTTATAAGGAACTTACCACTCAGGTAAAGGGCTCAAAACGTGGCTTTCAGGAGTGATAAGAGCATGATCTCTTTCATATACACTTCGAGTAAACCCTGGCAAATCTAGAGAGAAGAAAGGAGCAGAACAGGAGTTATATAGAGCAAAATACCATAATTTCCGCAATAGTTAACTGTTAAAAAACTTGTTGAATACATACATAACCAGTAATTCAGGCAACTAAGACTCCAGGAATATACTTTAGAATTACATTTAACCCAACTGTGGTAGTTAGGACATTCAAATTATGTACTACGGAGTATAACCAAATGCAAATGTGCCTTCACATTCAGGACTCCTACATTAGAAGGGTTTGTTTCGGGATCTTAACTCTTAACATATTGAAGTGGACACTTTTGACGGACAATGGGAGCACGATTCCAAGTAAATTGCTCATTCCAAGCTATTGTGTTTATATATGTATTAAACGTTGACTCATCCTACATCCACGTACTATGCAAATCACTTACTTCTACACATAATTTTCCAAATCCAAATCAATCAAAGAAATCACTATCAGTAAATAAGGCACCTTTTGAGATCACATTTCGTGCATATGACATAAATTCTCCGCCGCCCAGCTCATAAAA
This sequence comes from Silene latifolia subsp. alba, assembly GCA_001412135.1. Taxonomy (NCBI): domain Eukaryota; kingdom Viridiplantae; phylum Streptophyta; class Magnoliopsida; order Caryophyllales; family Caryophyllaceae; genus Silene; species Silene latifolia. Next base: position 14,685 of record LHUT01001071.1, read on the forward strand.
CTATCACACAAAGATCAATAACTTCCATCGTTCTCTGACAAACCATGGCTATTCAAAATCACAATTCACTAACACCAAAAAGGTTTACTATCATACCTTTCACTCCTCTATCTTATTTCCATTATAGCAAGACATATGAACATTCAACATTCAATGGACGTGTATGCAACGCATTATAAACTTACCGACACTAACACTAAACAAACGATTCGATAGTAATACTCCCTCCATCCCATATTTATTGTCACCCCTTAAAATTAAACAGTTGAGACAACTTACTAGGGTGAAGATGATCGTAGTTTATGATAGAAGAACCAACTCAACCAAAACCTTAAGGTGATGGTTGAGGCCCAACTATTATAAATATTTCTATTACGCTCCCTCACTCAAATGCCCATTGGGCTTGAAGNGTAATATTGGATGATCAAACTTTTTCGTTACTAAATTTTGGGATAAATTTTAGAGGAAAATGTGACAATAAAATAGGCATGGAGGAAAACAGTGGCAGAACTAAGGGGGCTGCAGGGGTGATCGCTCCTAAGCAATTTAAAAAATTACTACGGAGTATTTTCTTTCGAGTCTACGTTATTGCATTACTAGTACTGCTAAAAGAATCCGGTCCTAACTACAAATCCTGGTTCCGCAACTGTTTCTAGAAACCAAACAAAACTGTAACCCTACAATAACACTAACACAATTAAACAAGAAAAAACCTTGAAGATGAGAAGGTGCGAGTGTGGGGTTAGTGACTTTCCAATACATAGGTCGCAAGTTCGAATCCTCCGCGAACACCGATTCCGGAGCAGAACAAACCCCATCTTTAGCAACAGCTAATTCAAAACAACCTGAACAAATTAAAACAACAAAACATATATTGGTAAAATAGTAATGTAATGAAGTGATTGATTAGATGATTGTTCGATAATTACTAACTTGGAATTACGCAAAGAAGGAAGATTAAAAGTGTTAATGAAGCGTAGTCTTGCATTTTTTTATTTTTTGTTGGGTGGAAAATGGTGATATTTTGTGTTGGAGATGTTGAGTGCGGTGCGGTAGTCGGGTTGTGGAATGTATAGTAATATAGTAACTGTCAGTGCTGGACTGGTGGTGTAGTTGGAAGATTTCGTCAGTTAGCGCTGTGGCTGTTTCTAGTTTTTATGCTCTTTTGATTTTAAATTGCTCAAATGACTCATTCTACCATTGTCTTCGATCATTTATTTTATTCTCCAACTAATTTTAACACCCGCACAATACATGGAATAGTCTTAGAGTTTATTATTGCAATAAATCAAAATCACTAGAAAAACTTGATGGTAAATAAAAATATAAAATGTACGAAGTATTCATTATGGCGAAATTATGTGATATATGTATGTCATATGTGAGAAAAACTTTGACATTCCGAATTGAAAATATACATAATCATCTTAATATCCTGTAGAACAATTCCAATTAAAATGTGTCTCATACATAGAGAAACTATTTATTAAGAAATTATCGTAAATAAAATCAAAATCAATGTAAATTATTTCAAAAACACAATAACCTTACATTTGGATTTATGACACGTGATGCACAATTCTTGTCAAACCATGCACTGTGAGAAATAAAAAAGTCAAAAGTAAAAAAATTAGAAAAGGATATTTTGCAAATGAGATTAAAACATAGCTTATGCAAATAATTTTTCGATTACCTTTATTTAAAAGACTTTATATGAGTAAAATTTACCGATCACTAACTTCAGTGATAAAGAATTTTGTAAGTAGTAAATGGCATTGTATGAATAACTATAAATAATCGATCTTGTGACCTTTTCTATTCCGCACCTACTAAAAGATAAATAGATTGAGACATATAGGTAATTAATCTCAAAGATAGGCCAACATTTAATTTGGCTTAATTTGATATAGTACTTTAGTCTTTAGAAGGCTAAAAGGCGGAGACTTGATATATTTTTTGGACAATTTAAATTTTCTAGCACTAAAGAGGCTATGGAGTAACTCTCGTCTCTCACTAATTGGGAAGTCTAATGGTTTGTAGTAGAGGATTATTTAACTCTCACTAACCTTTTAGGTACCATTAAATTGGTAGATTCAATCAATTATTATTTCATATAATATTGTCAACTAGTTTTGTGACCCGTGAAAATCACGGGTTTAACTTTTTTTTATTGTTTTGTTTTCGTTGTATTGTTCGAGAAAGTGTTTTTCGGCTTTTTGTGTACTTTCTTTTTGACTTGGAGATATATTATAGCTAGGGTATTTTGAAACTTTGTGATATTACTCAAAACTATGCAATGAAGAATGACACCAAAACCCTTTAATTTATATGATGGTTTGATTTGTCTTAATGATAACCCCTAAGTTAATATTCGAGGATTATAACCACCAAATCAAACTTACTTAAAGGAAATAAAAATACTTGGTATATGTGAAATANTTAATTGCTAGTGACATGTGGAATAAACTTAATTGCTTTTGCCTAGCCTTTTGATTATGTAGTATAGATAATCATTAAACTAATGGATAATGTCATGTGAAATAAAATTAATTACTTTTCAATAAGACAATAGGTTAGAGTAAGGTCTTAAAAATTGGAACACTAATAAATAACTTATTATAGGTTGTTCCCTCATTTTTTTTTAAATAAGAATTATATCAAATAATCAAATAATAATTTATAATAGGGTTTTTTTGATAACTTATACCTCGAATAACTCATTTTTTCAAATCTTAAACCTAAGATAAATTTCTTTAAAATCTTATACCAAAAATAACATTTTTTTTCCAAATTTGATACCAAATCTAAAAAAAAAGGCCCTGAATTGACGATCTTGTTCTTACTAATTTAACACCATCATGCTTTCCCCACCTATTAACCCACACATCCACGATTATCACCACTAAAAACCATCAAATTAGTAAGGGCACAAAGCCACAAACGTCAATTTAAGGCATTTTTTTAAGATTTGGTATCAAGTTTTGAAGAAAATGTTATTTTAGGTAAAAGATTTTAAAGAAAGTTATCTTAGATACAAGATTTGAAAAGGCGAGTTATTCAAGGTATAAGTTATCAAAAAACCGTTAATAATAAAAATTAATTAGTAGGAATTAATTGTGAAAATCCTACGTGGCAAAAAATTAGCTGTTTCAAATTGTCTTTTAATTATATAGTATAGATTTCCATCCATCTTATGTTTATGTTCCAATTAGTATTTTAGTAACATATGTTTATGTTCCAATTAGTATTTTAGTAACTCGGGGTCTTCCTTCAATGGCCATTTTAATCTAAAGGCTTCAGATTTATTTTCTGTGACCGCTTTATTGTGAAAAAAATGTTACCATTTAAAAATGATCGTATTTTACCATAAAATGGTCACATAAAACCCGTCTAAAATAAGAATTAGTGTTTTAGTAATGAATCTTATAAAGTAGAGATCGAGTAAGAATCTACCCCAAGGTTCACTCTATTGGAAAATTCTCAATTAAGATAGGTCAAATATATACATGTGGAATGAATATGACGACAAAAACAGAATGCTTAGGGAAAAACAAAAGATTTGTCATATATACCATTCTGGGATAGCATTTGAAACGTTTTAATATTAAAACGGATACCTTCATTTTAAGGAAGACTAATTGTACTCTATTATCCCACTACCTCTCAAAACCACCTTCCACCACCGCACACGACACTCCCATCTATCACTAAAACTTACCTAGCCCCCACTCCTTTTAAGTGTACGACAGTCCCCCTATCTGGAATCCTACCACCCTCAAACCCCCCAAAAAAGTCTCCCTCACCGCCAAAATCCTTGCCCACGATAACATAAATTCTGGTGTTTTTGAGGTGTGGGTGGGAGGGGGATTTTCACGGTTTGAGAGTGGTGGTTGTGAGGGTGAATGAGAGCGTCGACATCATACTATCATAGGATAGTGGCAGGTCATTGTAGTGGGTAACTAGGGATAAATGGGTGGTGGTTGTTGGATACGGTTAGTGGAGTAAGAGAATGGACAACGCATAAGAGTGTGGTAAGGTGAGAATACAAATGAATTTGAGAGTAATTTATCCTAGAAGTGTACACAACGGGTTTTATGTACAACCAGATTATTTTTATTAAGCTCATTTACAAAGTTCCAAAACAACTTCACAAGGAGTTACTGTTAAAGATACGTAAATATTATTTTGTGAATATTTCCTATTGTAATTATTTTCATAATCTTCTAGATATTCTGTATAGGTTTTCTTAATTGTGTATTATTATTAGCTTGATTAGCAAGGCATAGGGTTTGCAATCTTTGTATAAATACCATCTCATTGTGTTAATAATATTCATCCAATTCATAATACAATTTCTACATGGTATCGAGCCTTGCATCCTATGCCGTTATCCCCTTCTTCTTTCGTGCTCACAAAAAAATTGCGGAATTCCCATGGCTAATTTGGGTGTTTCGTTCCCTAATCCTCATGACCCTACTTCTCCCTTCATCTTCATTAACTTTACATCTTGCACACAACTCACCTCAAAAACTTACCGTACCTGGAAAACGCAGGTTGCTTATCTCCTTTTTGGCTTCGATCTACTGAATTTTGTCAATGGTACTCATCCTTGTCCCGACGTCACCATCACTGCCGACTCCAAAACCAATCCCAATCCCAAATACGAGTCCTGGAAATGCCAGGATAGTCTTCTCAAAAGCTCTCTTTTTGGCACCCTTCTGTAACACCCTCATCCACCAAGGAGCCTTAACAAGACCTTCCCTAGCAGATACAAGCATTATCATCTCGGTTGCCCGAGGAATAGTATATCACGACGTCAATAAAAGAACTATTAAAGTTAATTATAAGCTTTAACTCAACAAAAGGAAAGATACAACTGATGAAACAAAACAACTATGGTGAGACTACTCCATACCAAGACTCGGTGAAAGACACGTCCCTCCAACGCACCCAGATAAGCTCCATACGTCAACACCTGCTAAGACTGACTGCATCATAATGGATCACTGCAGACACATAACAAGAAAAAAACATAGACAAAACCACACAAGGTCAGTGACTTAAGAACACCATACAAACATGGTACAACACAGGCACAAACCTCCAACTCCAATAGTTCACCAACCACATGACTAACACGAAGGTATAGTCCTGCTAGATTACCAGTCGCAACAAGTAATCCACACCGCCAGTGGGGACCATGGCCTTACCGCCTAAGCCCCGCTCAAAACCATAGAGTGAATAACCCAATGACCATTAATGTGCACATCCCCTTGTGACGGGAACCATAAGGGGCCGAATAAGGGCGTGAAACCATTCTCGAAAATGACTCCACTAAGCCGAGGGCGCACCTCGCGAACCACATACAAATACAACAATACTACTACACAATCAGAAATACCATACACCACACACGACAACTAATTAACAGTACTGAGTAGGAAAACCTACCCTTAGCAATCGACAGCCAAAATCGCAGACATCCATATGAAGGCAAGGCAGCCTTCATCAACACCTGTCACAACCACTAGAAAACCCTTTACTAACAACCATAACCACAACGAACCTACGGATGATAATGATGACTTACCTACGCTTGGTATTCCGGCGATAAGACCGCGACCCGATTCAAGCCTACATCCCCATGGTGTCTCCAAGAGTGAGAGATCCTAAAACGGTTGAAAGATGGTGAGGGAGAAGAAGTGTCGCTGATTAGGTTTTGGGAGAAATGAAAATGAAAACTGATTTGGGTTTATGACTTCACGATTTATATCTTAACTGTAATATATGTCCTTTTAGGGACCCGTTGATCGTCATTGACTGATCTTAGACACCTATCTAGACCTTCGGAAACCTTACGAGTTAACCTTGTGACGTAGTAACCCTTTGAGTTCTGGTGACTCGATCTAGCGGAGGCTACTCGATCGAGTAGCTTAGTCACTCGATCGAGTAGAGGCCACTCGATCGAGTAAGTTACCTGCTCGATCGAGTAACGGAAGTTCAGCGGGTAAATATAAATCGTGATATCGGGAAAACCAAATCATTTTATTTCCTTTTCTCCTAAACCTAGATGCCGTCATACCTCTATCATTTCACCTATCTTCACTCTTTTGGAACTTTTGAGAGTGGAGACACCATGGGGATGGGAAGCATGAGTCGGGTAGCGGTCTTGTCGCCAGAATGCTTTGTATAGGCATGTTGTCATCATCATCATCGTCTTCCTTGGTTTCGTTTGTGATTGTGGCAGTAGTAATAGATGGTCATACTGTTTGTTATAGGTGGTTATGGTGGTTGCTTGTCATCTTATGGTCGTGTGCGGAATCGCCGCGGTTTGCTAGAGGTAGGTTCTCCTACTCAGTATTGTTGGTTGTCTAGTATGTCGGTTG
>LHUT01001072.1:0-23696 GCA_001412135.1 Silene latifolia subsp. alba
ATATTTGGAAAGTGGACGTATATTTATGTGATGATCATCAAGAAAAATTATGATTAATTTAGTAAATAGGTCATTTGTGTCGGGTTCGTGTCTAGAGAGCTCAACCCAAACCCCACTCAATTAATTCTCGTGTGATGTTTGTGTCGACCCATTTACATAAATGAGTCACTAAATCTCAACCCAACTTATTAGTTTCGTGTCGGGTTGGTGTCGTGTTATTGTTTGCCAACTTTTTATTTAGCCAATCAAAATTTAAGTCGAGTCAATTCATACTTCAACTCATATTCGCGTTAGGTAATTTCAAGACCACTTTCATCTGATTATCTCGGGTCAATTTTACCAGATCTTATATTCTTATTGCAAATCATTTTTTTGTTTGGTGCACAATTACAAATCATAATGATGGGTTTTAGATAGAATGGTATTGACGCATGGCTCAAAGCCCAATACATCGTGTTACGCTTAGCCTCCCAACACACTCTATTGGTCCAAACAACGTAACACCTTCATAACGTAACACCAACATTTCCTATTTCCTAATAAAAATAAATAAATAAATAAGTCCAGAAATTTTATTAAAAAAAAAAATACATGAGCTAGAGACGTACTCAAAAACGACGTCGTATCCTCCTTCTTCTACCTCTCTACCTCCGATCTAAACCCCTCAACGACATAGTCAACCCTTCCTTAAACGACGTCGTTCCTTTCTCCCATTCATTCTCTTTTCTAGGTAAATTAATCATCTTCATTTTATTAATTAATTAATCATCATGTTTAATTTAATTAATCATGATGATTAACATTTGCAGATTTGTAATATTATTGTTGATTAGTGATCAAATTTAGGTTGAATTGATGTGATTACGGTTATAAATGGCGGAAAATGATGATGTCGAGAACATTCCGGAATCATCAGCTGTAGGTGTTCATAATGATCATGATGAAGTTGTCGGTGAAAATTCTGAGTTAATTAATAATCAGGTATTGTTATTTCTAGCCGTTGTACATTGATTTGCTTGATTTTTTGTTATTTTGATTTTACTGTGCTTTTTATTGCTTAGATTTTTAAGGAATAGTAATTTCCAGAAGTTGCACATTGATTGTTGCGTTTTTTCGTCACGCGATTTTGACTGCATTTGCTCGATTTTCTGTTAGCTTGATGTTGATCATAATGCAGTCTTTATTGTTTAGATTCATAGAGATTAGTATTACATGGTGTAATCTGAGCTAGGATAATCAGGCAGAGTTATTTCCAGTAGTTAACATCGATTGTTGTATTTTTCGTTGCCGCGCTTTTGATTGCATTTGTTCGATTTCTTGTTAGCTTTGGGATTAGTGTAGAGTAATTCTGAGTTAACAGTCAGGTGTTAATTATTTCCAGTAGTTGGAAACTGATTGATGTATTTTGCGTTGCTGCGATTTTTGATTGCATTTGTTCGATTTTTTGTTAGCTTAATGTTGATTACTGTGTAGAGTTTGTGGAAACAGCTGTATAAATTAGGAACTCCCTTGACCTCGCTTGTAGACTTGTGGTAGATTCATACTCTGAGAGGGCAAAGAAATTCGAGCCACTTTAGACTTATGCCGACACAAATTGAGAAAACTGATCAGCCACTTAGAGCTTGTACAATGGAAGCTATCCAACGTGTCAAGGTGCTTGGCATTGTTGGAGGGTAAAACAATAGTGTTATTTTCTCAAAATAGCTTGCACTCGTAAGCTCTATATGGAGCAAAATGCAGAGTAGCTCTTTATGTGCTCTCCCCTAGGACCACTCGGAGAGCAAACTCTCCATTGAAAATGACCCATAGCAAGTGGATAAGTAAATATAAGATGTAGAGATGGAAATCGTATATAAGACATTTGTTATTGTGGATGTATATCATTTTCACCTCTTTGAAGAGAGTGCTTAGCAAGTGTGCACTCATGTTATTGTGAATTTTCGCTGCTGTACATACTCTAGTTACGTTCATGAGTGTGCAGCATTTAGCAACTTCAATTGTTTCTGACAAACTCATGTTGTGCTGAACTATTGCAGGAATCAAGCTCAAGAGATAGTAATAACAGTAATGAGGATGGTGTTATGGTTAATACAGATAATAATGGGAGTGGTGGAGATTCTGATGGAGTGGTGGTATCTGAGGATGCTGGGAGGGAGGATATGTTTATGGATGCCCCTGAGGATTTGGGTCCTGATGGCCGAGATTCTTCGGCCTTCACTGAGGCTCAAGGGAGTACAGACGGTGAAGAAGATAGTGGCCATGTGCAACAGGCCAGGTTTCATGGGTTGGACAATGAAATGCAGAATGATTACATGGTGGATGAGATGGAAAGACTTCGAGCCATGTTAGATAAGACCCTAAATGAGAAGGAAAGCATTTTGAAGGAACATAAGGTTATCTAGTGTTCTCTCTTACCTTTTGTTTTGAGAATCTTGTGAAATTTTGTTGAAATGTATCAGTCTTCTGTCTTTTGATGTAGGATGAGATGGAGATGGCTGCAAAAGGGATAGCAAACCTTCGAGATCAAATGATGGATTTCACAAACAAGCAGTTACTGCGACATGACAGTCAACCTGGATCTCATAATCATTTTCATGCTGACGTAGATCAAGCCCAATTGCATGAAATGATTCATGAATGTACCATGTTTCTCCGGAGTGTCGTGGAAGAAGTTCAGGATCTAAATATAGAATCCACAGAAGCAGTAGTATCTCAAGATATCGTCAGTTCTTATTTGAATTCGGTTCAAAATGAATCAGCTGAAGTTCAATTTCAGAAGGATCAGTACATAGACGATGTCACCAACAGGATGCTAAATTCTTTTTCATCTTTAGTTTATGTGGGGGATTTGTCTGACAACTCTTCTACTGGGAAAATAGCTCACATTGAGAAAAGCTTGTATAGCTTGATTGAAAACTATAACTGGTTCCTTTATCAAAGTGATCAGCTAAGGCAGTATTTGACCGAACGGAGGCCTGATCTTGCAGGGCAGACCGACTATGGGGTAATATTTGCTGCTGCAAATGATGAACTACTTGCTTTTACAAAGAAGGAAATGGATTTTGCTGAGAGGCTGAGCCATTTTGAAAAGGAAAATAGTGAAGTGAAGGAACAACTTGAGAAGCACAAAGCAATTGCAGAGGCTGCTAATACTGAACTTGAGAGATTGAAAGCAGAAATCGATCAAGAAAGGCACAGATATTCTAACACTAAAGAAAAGCTTTCCTTAGCAGTGACAAAGGGGAAGGCATTGGTTCAACAAAGGGACACGTTAAAGCAAGCTCTAGCAAGTAAAACAAGTGAAATCGAAAATTGTCTCTCTGAATTGAAGGAAAAATCGAGTGCATTAGAGGCTGCTGAGCTAATTAAGGAGGAACTGATAAAAAGTCAAATTTCGGGTGCAGCATTGCAGGAAGTCATAGTGCAGAAGGATCTAGTTCTTGAAAAGTTGGAAGATATTCTGTTCGAGTGTGGCGTACCAGAGGGATTGATGACTAAGGATGTTACCGAAAAAACCAGATGGCTTGTAAATGAGCGCGATGCATTAAAGGATGTTTCTCTGAAGTTCCATCAGTTGGCCGATGCATTGTTGTCTATTGATCTTCCTGAAAATTTTTCCTTCTCTGATATTGAATCTCGACTTGGTTGGCTTACAAAATCTTTTGATCAGGCCAAGGCTGACATAGTAATGTTGCAAGATGAAGTTAGCCAAACAGCAGAAGCACTAAACCAGGCTAATGCTGAAATTAGTTCGTTGCGAGATCAAAATGTGATGATAAGCAAGACTGCACAGAATGAAATGGAGCAGCTAACTACTTCACTGTCCACGGTTCTAGTGGAGAAGGACTGTATTGAAATGGCTTTGGAAGATATGAATGACAAATTTGACTTAACCATCCAGAGAGAGCGTCAAGTTCTGTCAGAGAAGGACCATGTGTTGAAAATTTTGCTGGAGGCTGCCGGAGTCTCTGTGGCTGATAGCCAAACTTTGGAAACAGCTACGCTGGTGGAAAATTGCCTGTCAACTCTAAAAGAACGATGGAGTTCTTCTCGTGAATCATCTGAAACCAAAGAAGAAGTTCTTCAGAATCTGCAGAGTCTCTTATATGTTAAAGACCAAGACTTGGTTCTTCGTGATAAATTGTTGGAAGAGGAGACCGAGAAGATGAAAACAGAGATGGATAAGTTGTACATTGATTTTAGAAAAGCGTCGGAAGAAACAACCACCCTCAAAGAACAAAATGACAATCTAAAGAGGGATCTTGAACGAACCGAGGATAAATCTGCTCTAATACGGGAGAAGTTGTCAATGGCAGTTAAAAAGGGGAAGGGACTGGTGCAAGAAAGAGAGGGACTAAAGCAACTCATTACGGAGAAAAGTTCAGAAATTGAAAATTTGAAGCTTGAATTGCAGCAGAAGGAATCAATAATTTCTAACTATGAGAGTGAAAGTAGTAGGCTTTCTACTCAGGTTGAAGGCATTCCGAAGCTGGAGGAAAATCTCCTTATTCTGAAAGATCAACGGGATCAACTTGAGAGGGATCTCTTAGACAGAAACAAGCTGATTGATGCTGTGATGGAGTCTATAAATAGCATTGGAAGACCTGAAACTTCACATTTTGAGCAGCCTCTTGAGAAGTTAAATTGGCTTGGTGAATACCTGAATGAATGTGAAGTTGTTAAAGAGCAGTTAGAGCAACAATTAAAGAATTTAATGCTTGAAGTTGATGCATTAACCTTCAAGGTTGCTGAAGCACAGTCAAGCATCAAATCACTACAAGATGCACTGGAAGTTGCGGAGGAGAAAGTCTCTCGACTTGCTGAAGAGAAGAGGGAGCTTGAAAATGCACGGGAATCTACTGAACAACATCTGGAGAGAGCAATGAGAGAGGCGTCTTTATTTGCAGAAGCTGACGTAGCTAAGAAAACACTTGAAAATGCTCTTGCACTTGCCGAGAGCAATGTATCAAGGCTTGTGAAAGAGAAGGAAGATGCTGAATCATCTAGTGCTGCTACTGAGGCTGAATTAGTTAAAGCTAAATCGGAAATTGCTGGTCTGATCGCTGATTTATCAGAGGCAACAACAAAGGTTAAATCTCTTGAAGACACTGTATCTCAAGTGGAGACCAGATTAAGTGTCTTGCATGATGAAAGTAACGAAGCTGAGATCAGTAGAGCTAAATTGGAGGATGACCTGAAGAAGTTTAAAGAGGAAGCTGACAAGCTGCAAGACGCACATTCACAGATTAAAACCCTTGAAGACGAGCTTGCCAAAGCTAAAAATGACATGTTGGATCTGTCCAATGAAAAGAAGACCGTAGAACAGGAACTATCTACAGTAAGTGCCAAATTAAATGCATGCTTGGAGGAGTTGGCTGGGACTCATGGAAGCTTAGAGAGCAAGACTTTGGGACTTTTTGATAACCTTAAAGGACTCGAACTGGTCATGGAAGATGAGTCTGTAATCTCCTCTCTGAGAAATTGTTTTGAGACGAATTACGAAAGCCTGAAAGAGATGGAAGGCTTGTTGAGAAATATAAGATGTCACTTTGCTGAGATGGATCCAGAAGTACAGGCAACTTCAGAGGTAATATACAACAATTTTGCAAAGTTCTGGTCAATGTGATCAAAATTCATTTTTTTCTTTCAATAAAAATCTTTTACCTGTTTAATTTGTTTGTACAATTACTTCCTGTATTGGTTTTGTTAACTTTTTCCTCTTGTCTGTGGTAATTAGTCCAGAAGCCCCAAGCCCTCCCTTCCATGACCCTATGAACTAGAAAAATTAGCTTATGAGGTCCCGAAAAAAATTGCTAAGTCATTAAAGAAATATGTGAATTTTAAATTTTAGAATGGCTTCCGGGACCCATGTGTAGATCCTTATCCTATATGGATCTGAGCTTGTCTGGAACCTACCTTTGTTAATGTAGTTAATGTATAAACTTGCAAGCCCTGTAAGTTCCTACACTTCCTACACTGTGACTCGGTTATTTTGTTTGTTTACTTTTGATTTGATTTTGTTTGTTACATATGTTTTCTGATGTTTAACCTTCCATTTGCAGGATCTTTCTCATCTAACAAAGTTACTTTCGACCAACCTTGATGACATTTTGCGCGTGGGTGTTGCTACCAATCGTGTTGATGCAGTAGAGTCTAATGATATCTCTTTGTACGTTCAGAAGATGACGGAAAGTTTCCATGTTAAGAACAAAGCACTAACTGAGCAAGTTGGCTGTTTAATGTCCTTTGTGAACGAGTCAAATGTTTCTATGTTGCAAGAATTGCTCTCTACTAGCAAACTGGTAACACCTATGGTTCACAAGATGAAGAATATGGAAACAGATTATAGTGCGCTGGAAAATAAAGTTGCTGCTTTGGAAGATGATGTTTCAAGTCTGCTGTCTGCTTGTTCTGATGCCACTCAACTGCTGCAGCTTGAACTGAGCAAGCAAACGCCAGAACTCAGTTCAACGCTCGAGCTTGAAGGAGAAAATGACCCAATTTTTCGTGAAAGCAAATATGCGATAGCCATTACTAGGCTGCTATCGGCTAGTAAAAAAGTTTCTAGTGTGTGTGAGCAGCTGCACAATTCTAGAAACTCGCTTTCATCTGCAACTGAGGAATTGCAGAGTAGTCTTAACGAAGCTAAAGTTGCAGCAAACGAGGCTATGAAGGAAAGAGATCTATACGGCAACAAGGTTCATGAGTTGGAGACTGATATATCTACCATACAAAATTTATGCAGTGAGCTGAGGCTCAAGTTGGAAAACTATCAAGAAATTGAAATTCATTTAAGGGAGAAAAATGCTGAAATTTCTTCTCTTGAGACCGCTTTGATGACCAAAGAGAGAGGTGCATTTACTAATACTCGTTTCTTAAATGATTATATGAAAACAGTTGTTTTGCTAAATCGAACATCACAAACGTTTTGATATATGCTACATGTTTTGAAGAAACTAATGGTCAAAGTTGCCATTGGTTGACCACTAAAGGTCAAATAGGACAATAAATTTGTGATGGAGGAAGTATTGAATTTCTTATTTGTCTATAAATATGCCAATTCCGCATCACGCTTTAACGATTCTATTTAATGTTTCAGAAGCTGGAGAGGCTCACATTTGGTCGTCTCATGTCAAAAATCTCCTGGAGAGAGCGGACAAAATCGAAGTTTCCATGGAAGCTTTACAGGCCCTGGACTTGGAGCCTCAGGATTCAGCTTCAGCCCATATAGGCAAGCTGTTTTACATCATTGATAAATATCCCGAGTTGCAAGATCATATTAATTCCCTTACTCATGAAAACACAAAGCTCCAGACTGCTCTTTCTGCTCAAATTCATGAAACAGAACATCTGAAAGAACAAGTTCAAAGTAGTTTTGTCCATGAGCAAGAATTGGAAAAGGTCAAGAGCAAAATAGTTGACATGGAAGATGGTCTGAATAGAATTATTCAGAAGTTTTCCACTAAAGATATTCCCGAGGATCAGAAACTTTTTGATGTAAATGATCTTGTACAAGTATTAGAAAAGCTGGTAATGGCAGCCATCTTGGAATCCGAAAATTGGAAATCCAAAGCCCTTGAGTTTGAGTTAGAGGCAGAAAAGAGCATCAATATCCAAAAGGAATCAGCCAAGTTTAAAGGGGAGATACTTGATATGCAAGCAGGTGTTCAAAATGTTATCGAAATTTTGAGAAGTGATATAAGTTGGGACCGGAAAGCTCTTGCTTCAAGCGATCTTGTCCAAGTACTAGAAGATCTTGCAAGGACAGTAGTTTCGGAATATGAAAATTTGAAATCAAAAGCAAAGGATCTTGATACAGAGACTTCGAGGAGCAGTAATGAGCAAGAACTGATTGAGGTTAAAGACGAATTGTCTATAATTGAAGGAGGTCTGAAGAGAATCATTCAAAAACTGAGAGGTGATGCATCGGTAGACCAGAGGCCTGTTGCTTCGAGGGATCTGTTACAACATTTAGAAAAAATGATCATGGCACTCATTACGGAGACTGAAAATTCAAAATCTGAAATCCGTGAACTTGATTTAAAGTTGCTTGGAAGCCAGAAGATAACTAGTGATTTATCACTGAAGGTCAAGTCACTTGAAGATTCACTTCAATCTAGGGTTGCTTCTTCAGACTCTGTTCAGGATAGGGGCATCTTTGAAGCACCCTCACCGCCGTCTGCATCGGAGATTTCTGAAATTGAAGATGTGGTAAGTGCCTGTCATTCCTAAGTCCTAACTTTGTCTCTTTGACCTACATGTATTTCTTTGATTTTCATTGGTGTTGTTGAAGTTGGTTGTTTGTACTTTTAAACGTGTTTGGGAGCGGATCTTTATAGTGAGTAACTTAATGGGCAGTCATAAAAAAAATTATGTGAACTTATTTTTTTTATCAGCCTGTCTATTCTACGTTGATCAAATAGAACTTCATATCCACTTTGTCTGTGCTGTAGACTGTTTTGTGCTGCATTTGTTTCCGTGTAACTGCGTTCTATTGGAGCTTTTGTTACATTTCACATGATCATGCCTGGGTAGGTATATAAATTGCTAACTATCCGATTCATTGTCCAGGGATCTGTTTCTAAAGCAACGATATCTCCTGCCCCATCTTCTACTCAATTAAGAACGACGTGGAAAGGATCAGGTGATCACATTGCAGTAAACATTGACTCAGAGACCAGCCGGTTGATTGATAATGAAGAAGCGGTTGAAGATAAAGGTTTGAAGCTTAAGAATTTGACACACTGTTTTCAGTGATGACAACTGTCCAGACCAATGATCGAACTTTACTCTTTGTTTGCAGGTCATGTATTCAAATCCCTTAATACATCAGGTCTCGTTCCTAGTCAAGGGAAGGTGATAGCTGATCGGGTTGACGGGTTCTGGTAAGTTTCTATTACACACTGAATCCTTTGTACGTCATATTGTCACGTACTTCCTCCGTTTCTAACATTGGAAAATGATGTTTTGCTAGTTATATATACTCGTATAATAAATGATCTTTGAAAATAGAAAAATATTACTTTACAGCAATTAAATAGCTAGATTTATCTCTTTTTCGTAAATAATTAGTGTTTTGAAAAATGGAAAAAAGAGGTAATACATGGAAAAATATAAAACGACAAATAAAAAGAAATTTCTAATTTACTCTAAAATGACAGCTAAAAAGAAATTTTATTTCAGCATCTGTATGATCTATCTGGTAAAGTTCGCCCTTTACGTAGAATTATATGGTGTATGGAACTGAGACCTACAAAAATATCGGCCTTGTGTACATAATTTGTCCATTAAATCCTTTGCTCTAAAGACTCTAAACTGGACGATGAGTATGCGTGTTACATCTATTGTTTTGTTTGCTTGCTGCTAAACACAATGTTTCAATCTTGACAGGGTATCGGGTGGTCGAATGTTAATGAGTCGCCCACGAGCAAGACTAGGGCTTATTGCATATTGGCTTTTCCTCCACATCTGGTTACTAGGAACCATTTTGTAATCAAGTTCTGTAGGTTTGATCAGATATTTAGACCACACTCGACATGATTAATAACCTCGAATGTATTAGATGTAGATTTAAATCAATTTATTGATTTAACCATACGCTGTTCATAGTCCTATATAATTCATTTGTTCGTCCTCTGCAATTGTTTTTTAAGTATTAGAACGGCAAGAACGCTACCTGCCAGGCTTCTGCCTCTGTCTGCTAGTGTATATGATCTGCTAAATGCAACAAATTCAACAATAATTTCTACTCCTTAGTGGAAGGGATTATGCTTGAGCAAGGAAGCATGAAGATTACAGCAGAATCAGCTTTGCATGCGGAGGCTCTCGGCTTATTGGCGGTTATTCAATTGGCTGTTGAGAAAGGCTTTCTACATCTGGAGGTGGTGTCAGACTGTTTACCGTTAATATGTCAGATTGCAGGATATGCGGGAGTAAATCATGTTATCAAAGGTATCCTGCAGGATCTCAAGGGTCTTTATGCTTCGTTTCATTGTCTAAGTTTTTCATATATTGCTAGAAACCTTAATGTTGTAGCACATTGCCTTGCTTCTAGGGCCATGAGATTGTAATCTCTTCATTTACAGTTGTCAAAAAAAAAAAAAAAAAATCTTCTATAAAGCCGTTATACAGAATATTAATTGGACACGTGACACCTGGCTCTCATTCGAGCTTTAGTGGTGCACGAAAGCTATCATGCCTACTGGCACCTGAAGTAGATGACTTGTCCCATGCGTCAGGCGAAGCTGCATTACAGGAGCAAATCTTGTACCTAAATGGTTTTGCTATGCTTAATTTCATTTTTCGCCTTTCCTTGAACAAACAGGCCTATTAGCTCAGTTGGTTAGAGCGTCGTGCTAATAACGCGAAGGTCGCAGGTTCGAGACCTGCATAGGCCATTATTTTTTCCTTATTTTTTTCCCTAACAATCGCAAATCAACTGATGAATGATGATCACACCGGACACCGCCAAGAACAATAGAGACTCATTAGGCGATTTTGAAGTAGTAATCCAGAATTCCACACCACTTGAATCTGATATCTAGTTTCACCGAACAAATCAGCCACAGCTAGAGTTCGGCACGTTATTTTACTCGTAACAAGTTGTTAAGTCATTGATTACTCAGTACGAATATATATTTGTCGAAAGTCGAAACTTGCCCTTGCCTTTAGTAAACACTTTTATTATATAATCTCACAGGAGTGTATAATGAACAGATTTTTGTTCATCAGTTATATTGGGAATGTACTATATTGATATCTTTTACATAAAATGAGGAAAATAAGCATTTAAACTCAGAACTTGAGCAAGAAAGTGCGGATCTCCATAGGACCAAGCTCAACCACCAGGGTTGAAGCATCTACAGGGCCGCCTCTAAGAGGTGTCTGCTCCCCGGTCTTAATATTGTCGCCCTCTACTCTCCATTCTAGCCTTCTCATCTTTGACTTCTCCTGGTTTGCTGATAAACTCATCTCTTTTACCTCTTTTATCTGTCAAATTAATGTATCAGGTTTCTTACTGGTTTTCGACATTTCAGAATGCTGCAGTACAATATGCAGTCTTTTTCTTAGGTTAAGAACTTGTGATTGCTCACTATTGATTGCATGATTTTTCACCACAGAGAAAAATGGTAAGACAATGAAACCTTACCCTTTTTTCAGCAAATATCTTTTTGAGTTCAACCACGGCCATTTTCGAGTATACAGCATCTTCGCCAGCCTATGTAAATAAAACCCAGAAATTGCTTAGGGTAAAAATAGTTTTGCAGAACTGAAATGGTACGGAATCTAGCATTTTAGCTTCTTTAAGTGTAAATGGAGCCACGAGAGCAATTTTTATGTAGGCAGCTTTATGAGACTCGTGAATACCACCTTTTAATGACATTACCATTTAAGCCAAGTTGAGAAAATATCGAAATGCGAAGTTGAGTACCAATATAGCTCGGGTGATTTTGATCCTCGTGAGTTTCAAACCATGCCATGATTAACAACCACTACTTTTCCAGTTAAGCTAGCTACCCGGCATTTGCTTCAAGAATTATGTTTTCAATATATATGAACAAACGAATTGGTAAAGATAGGTTTTACCTCATAAAGATGTGCCAACCTGAGTAGTACAGTCTTGTCTTCCAGCTCCTGTAAAGTTATTCTAATTATCAGCAGAAAACCTTACAGGCAAATATGTAGTAGAAATGAACTTCAAGGATGACGATGTACCTGAAGAGTTATCAATGCAACATTAAGTGGCAAACTGTAGCTTGGATCCATGGAGGTAGCTTTTGTTAATCGAGAAGCTTTCCAGTTGTCTGAATTCTGTACAGCGGTTCATACATTAGATTTTACACATTGATATCCTATTCTGACTATATTGTGTAGTTGAGTCGTACCTCATGAGCAAAAGCCAAAAGAAGTGGGGAGTA
The DNA here is from genome assembly GCA_001412135.1 of Silene latifolia subsp. alba. Taxonomy (NCBI): domain Eukaryota; kingdom Viridiplantae; phylum Streptophyta; class Magnoliopsida; order Caryophyllales; family Caryophyllaceae; genus Silene; species Silene latifolia. Next base: position 11,919 of record LHUT01001072.1, read on the forward strand.
GATTTCTTGACCAGCAGTTCTTCGCCATTGAGCTCCATATCCTAACTTGTGGATGTTCATATAATATTGACCACGTATCTACATATGAGAACCAAAGATTAACAAAAAAAAAAAAAAAAAAAAAAAAAAAAAAAAAATAAAGGCCCAACAAAAAGCCAAAAAAAAATACAACAACCAATTTTAAAATACAGGAGAACACGATTACAAAAACAGACACACGTTACACATCGAACACTATATCTAAATAACAATCGAATCNAAAAAAAAAAAAAAAAAACCACAGTTAACGGCCCAACTAGTAGCCATAATATGTACCAAGATCGTTTTGGAAAAGAATTCAACGAAAAGAGAACACAAAAGGCGAGAGCATAACTCAGAGGCATATCCTTGAATTTCGTAATTGGACATGAGTATGCATAAGGTCATATGTGTAAAGAGCTGAAGTAACATATCATGTGAATGGAAAAATTGAGAATAAGAGACAAGCTCATACCGTAAGTCCTTCACATGTGCGATCCACACAAACTTGTTCGTTGAGGGGTTCCTCCACACCTCTACCGTCATCAACAAGTGTGCGCCTTACTCAAAGGAAAGTGCAAATCAGGAGGGAGAAAATGTTCAATTTACAAGGTTAGACAACCATATTTTATCATTTTTCTTGGGGCGTGAACAGGTGGGGGTGTATTAGATGGATCAAAAAATATCTTACCGGTGGAGCATTAGCTCAACTTCACCATCGTGAATGCTGGATCCACCCGTTGCACGATCAACCAAAACCGAGAACTCATTCCTACTGTCATTTACATATATACCAAGATTTATCTGAAGACATCATGAAGTGAAAAAAAAAAAAAAAAAAAAAGGAAACATTAGGTATAGTCTAAGTTCCAAGGAATCTAAAAACAGGAATAATCAAAGATAGGACTTCATTAACCATAAGATATAGAGTGAAAAAATAAATTCATCAAAAGACAAATTATGATGATGTAATACCGGATAATAGTTTCCAGCCACTGGTTGATTGACCACAAGATTCCAGTCTTCTCTGTAATCCCGAACCTGATAGAAATAATATTGGAACAGGAGAATCTAGGATCAATCAAACCACATAAACCCCCAAAACCATTATAGCCCACCAACATAAGAAAAAGCGAGAAAATAATGAGAAAAACTTGCCCGTTTCAGGAAATCTCTTCCATTGGAGTCTGTGTAGAACTCCTTATTTGTTGATAAATTTGTTTTCAACCTCGTGATCACCTCCTTACCCACTTCATCAACGGGAATTGGGCCAATCTTTAACAAGAAATTGAATAATGTTATTATAGTCATTTGCGCAATTCATTTGAATCACAATGTATGTCCTTTCAAACTCATCAGAACAATGCAAAACACATAGCCAGATGCTTACAGTAAATTCCACTTCAGCATGCTCTTTATCCCTAAATAGTCGGGTCACCTAGATGACATTATGAATAATTTCAGAGATTTTGTAGAATAAAGAGAAATGAAATACTCAACTAGTTTTATAAAGAAAATCAATAACCTGGTATATCCAAGAATCATACTGTTGGTGAATTTCATCTACAAGCGGTCCACGAACGACCGTCATAAGCCCCTACAGAGAGAATACAAAAATACAAGGCATCTAAATCTTATTTATTGGTGCTCACTGAATTGCGATTATAAAATAAGACAGCTAACTTGAATGTAGAAAGAGTTTGGCTACCGAGCTGTTCACTGCAGATGGATCACCAGAAGGTCGAAATATGTATGCACCAGAAGCCTGCCAATTATACTTTTGTGTTAAATGTTATAAATAATAGTTTTATGTAATGACTTGGTGTAATTAAATGCATACCTGACCATCAGTTTCACCCATACTTGAATTATAGCTGAGAAAATGTTGTTGCATTGGTTGAAAAACCTAGAGCATGTAAAATTCCAAAAAATAGTGAATTATTACTCGCTTAAATTCTCTACAACAAAGTCAGCAAAAGCAAATGATATTTGGTCGACTAACATGAATCATCATTTGAACCGTCCACAACAGGTAAAAAAATGAAAAAGAAAAAAATAAGGAAAAGAGGATAAGTAGTCAATACAAAAAGCTAAGAAAATCATAAAATGTGGAGCCATGAAAGCTATTAGAAATAATATGTTTGATTCACAAAAGAGAATAAAATCCATATATCTCACCTTTGTTTCAGCATTAAACATGTTGAGCAATTGACCTGATGGAGAAAATGACATTTTCAATTTTCCTGGTCCGATATCAACAGTCCCATTCTGCCGAGTGTTCATAACAACTAAATTGCTTCTTTTGATCCCTTTTATGGTATATACAACAACAAACAAAAAGAGATAAAATAATGAGCAAAGCAGATCTAATACGAATATATACTGTACAGTTTAAGACCATTGGTAGACAAAGAGCTTACCTTTTCCATTATTCCGGGAAATGAAGTATGTATTCCAACCCAATGGCGAAACAGAAACACCGAAACAAAGCCAGAATTTGGGGGCCTTAGCTGATGTTACTCCGAGGTAAGACTTGGTATACAAGTTTCTCAATTTTATTGTCACATTATCCATTTCAATATATTGCGCTTCCACCACATGGCCGGAGAAATCTTTGACCACGAGGTTAGCATCATCGACCTAGACATAAATAGCTAAATCAATCTACATGTCGGAAAGTACAGATTAAGTATGTTTGGCACGAATGTAAATTTTTTAAGTATTATTAGAAGCAATCAGGAAGAAAACAAAATGCTTACTGGGATTCTGATGACATCGGTACGATTCCATCCAAGCGGATTATACGCCACCACAATCTGCAGAAATCAGTAACAATGAAATATTGAAAACTAAAGCTTCTTAGAAAGAAACAGAATTTCAAAAATGATTAATTACCAAACTTTGCCCTGTCGGGATCGCTTGTTCTGTTGATGGGCAATAGCTTATGTTGAGAAGCTGACACTGATAACAGAAGTTAACAAAACATTAAAGAAACAATTATCCAAGACGCGGTCAGGATAATAAAATAAAATAAAATTGTGAAGTGTATTAAAAATATTGGTAAGTAACCAATCAAGATGTCTAAAAATTGATAGTAGTAAAGTAGACACAAGTTTGATCATCAAGACAATCACGGTTTCAAACTTTACCTGGTCAAAATTAATGACGGAGGTATTGCAATGAGTTTTCGATTTTGCACCAAGAAGGCATCCCAGTGCTGAATTTGTAACTTCTTCCGCCTATAAGACGTCACTCATAATATAAGTTTCAGGAAGCAAATACGATCAAGCTGGGACTATTCTTGTTCCATATAACCAAAAAAAAGCAAAAATTTAAGCGCAAAGCCGGTCACGATTCAAGAGCTTGTTTCTTAAGTTGATAAATCACCTCAGAAGCTCCAGCAGCCAGGCGCCTCATATAGTCATTTGTCGTCTTCTGTTGAGCAGTTCCACTGACAGCATCATGGTGCTGCGCTGTACCTAATGCATCCCCTAAACTGAAAGTGTTTGGACCGGCTGGGCTTCTCCCAAAAAGATATTCCAGTTGACGTGCGGCCTAATACATACAATAAAAGTATGTATAAATAAATACTCCCTGTCTAAGCCATATTTCATTTTGGTCCCCCCTAAGCCATTTCTGTGCATAATCTATTTAGGAGAGTTTTTGGTGTTAAAATGACTGATCTACCGTATCTGAACTGGAACTGTGTGACTGGTAGGCCCACATTGTTACACACTCACATACACATAACTTCAATCACAAAATAGCCGTGCATCACTCGCATGTGTTTAAATAAAATAACCGACCGGAAAGCGAACGTAACGAAATGGATGAGACGGAGGGACTCGGGGTCAATGTCAAATTGATTATACTTTGTATACATTCTGCCACAATTACAACAGAAAACATTAAGGAAGAGACTCACAATTCTTCATTCTTATACGGAGTATCAAAATTTCTTTATGAAAAACGGATACTCAAGTTATTACCACATAATATCCACTCAGAGACCGAACATATCGCTTGAAGGCGGGCCGACTTGTGAAATATCCTGTCCAATAAGCATTTTCACGGTCCGCATACCTGTGAAAAATATAGACATCAGAGATTCAACGACGAATGAAAAGCTCATATCGTAGTGAATCAGGTAAGCTACAATAAATTGTCATACAATTATACAAAGCATTCAAGATTGTCTTCTGGTGCATCTTGACAAACATAAAACGCATATGAGACGGTCATACATGTGAGACCAACCCTTAAACTTCATAATTTAATGAGAAGTAGGAGTATATAAGAATTTGGTTTGATTTCACATATGAGACCATCTCATACAAAACTCACTGCTTTAACACAACCGTGTGAGAGGGAGTGCTATATCAAGTCAGCTATCACTCACGGAAAATAGTCATGAGATTTGAGAGGCCAAGTTTCATTTGCAGCATATTTAGCATCAACATAGACAGAAGGAGTTGAATAGAGAGCGTTCACTCGTCCATCCTATAATAAACAAAAGATAACTCAGATTTACTAACGAAAGAATTTGCTTGAGAAGTGAAGTGCGTACAACAAGATAACTCCGTAGTTACCTTGTTAACATAATGAATCAATTTGTCCATTTGTTTGAACCAAGATTCAGCATACTGATATACAAAATCATCACCCATCGTCCACATAATGTGGTTTGTTCGAGTCAGATTGGCCTACACGATAATTGGGTAGTTAGTAACCATTCACCTGTAAAATTAGAAAAGATCAAGTTTTTTTCTTTTCAAAAAGATCAAATTAGTGAAAGGAGACAGTTGAAGTGACATACACCCGTACCTGATGTAAAGAAGAACTAATGAAATCTTTGACTCGTTCAGCAACATTGTAGTCATATAAAAAGGGATTATCCTACAATTACATAATGAATGGGATGAGGGGGAAGAAATAAACAAAATAAATGAATTTTTTGTGCATTCATTTTGTGGGAGAAACCTGGACAGGTATGGATCGTAAATCATTCACTTCAAAATGAAAGGGATCTGGAGGACTGTAGTGAACAGGAAATGCATTGGAAAAGATCTAGCAGAAAATTGAGGACAGCAAACATTAAACATGTAGAAAAATAGAAGGTAAAAACTCAAGTTGAAATCGATTTGAATAATATAGATATTAAAAACCTGAGATGAGCTACCAAACGTCTGTGAGCCACGCCATATTGTTTCAAGAGATTTATGATCCTTACGCCTATCTCTGTCTTGATAATCAATTCTTGCAAAGTGCACCGAATCGAATCCGAGCTAATTAAAAACACAAAATTTGAATGCTTACATGCCATTTAATGAGCGTAGTAATATGAAATGACATAAAAAGGTAGAACTACATACCTCGGCCCCAAGGAGGTAGCCTTGTACTGCAGAATGTCCAAAAGGGTCAATCTGCCATCCTGCACGTGGTGTCTTGTTGAACTGTTCCATTATATAGCGGTGCCCTAGAGTCGTCTGATCAATCATGTCTATATAATGGGTGGTTGCTTCATCATGCATACACCAGCCACCATTACTACATATAATACTGACCCCTTCAGAAACTCTAATAACACATTAACAGAGTTAAACGGGAAAAAGAATGAATTGAAGAAAATTACATGAATTCCAATTGTCCAGCATCAACCAGTTTTTTCACTGCTGCTTGAATTTCCAATTCTTGGATCGCCCACCACCGCTGAAAGAAAGCCTGAATGCATATCAAAGCTTCAGTTTAAACCCTTGTTTTTTCTTATATATTATTCAGAGCACATCGCAAGGCTTCAACACAAATTTTCTATTATCCTGGATTATTTTTTTAAAGCCAAGTATCTAACCTGTTCGGCAAAGACAAACTTCCTATTTGGATCACGTCGCAACGCTTCAACAACCGAATCAAGAACATTCTCAACACAGGCACCCTACAGAGCCATTCATAGACAAAATGTTCACTGAATATTCTAAAACTACGAGAAGGAAGAAGAAATTTGCATAGCCTTTCCTGCATAAAACACACAGAAACCAACAAACATAAGAAAAAAACAAAAAAAATATATGCAACCTGAAGGCCAGTATTATATGATCCAACAAAGTACTGATCAACTGTCCTTAACCATCCAACATCGTCATGTGAATGTGGAACCAAATGGACATTCAACTTGTCATTGACAACACCAGCACTGGTATTGTATTTTACACAAAAGATTGATACAAACAACGAGAAAACAGCTAGAGTGAACACGAAAACACGTACAGTCCTAATAGATTTTCCCATAGTTACGTATTTTCAAACGCTCCTCAAAGCATTTAGTATTATGCACACTTAATTAATTAACTTAAAAAATGACAAAGATAGAAGGGAACTGATAAGATGCTTACTCCTTTAAATACTCAATTCTCCAAAATCATGATTTTTACTCAGAATGGATTTCCTCTATCTGCACAAAAGTCGGATACGGTTTTCAGTGAGGTTGTGGCCACACCCTACAAGTGTTAAGAGTACACTAAATAAGCTACATTGGCATTTACTACATGCATCTTCATAGCCTAAATAAGATCATCAAATTCCAAATTGTTAACCTAACTAGACAAAGCACTAAATGCGGAAACAAAACTTCTCAGGACCATAATCCATAAAAGATGACAATCCACAAAATCAACTTTTCCACCGAATTAAGAGTACTAATCTCTTTTGCTTGTACAAATCATTTGTGGGTATACTTGCCTTTCCATAAATTTTCACATCACAAACTAAAAAGACATCAGAACTTCAAGTCCTCAAATACAAAGAATCTACCTTTTTTCCGAAAATCTGGAAGGGTCTCCCTCGAAAAACTTGTGTTTCTTATCAGTCACTGATCAAAATAATACAAACTAACATGCAGAACAATATAGCATAAGAGTTAACTACTGCAACAGATGGAGTGATGGACGGACATGTGATTGGCATTTTAACTTCTTACTTTGTTTGAGCCAGTAAAATATTAGACGAGGTTCCTAAAATCAATTGGCAATATAAGTAGCCCGTCCCTTATAAATTGATCACATTTCCTTGGTTTCGTCGAGGCGAGACCAGGACTCCCACAAGTCAATAGAATTTAATCCTGAAATTGAACTCTAGAAATGCAAAATGTGAGTATCCCATCTCCTTATTTTTGTCAATGTGAAAATTAAACACCCACAATTCAATTTACACTTGAAAATCAAATCTTTGAGCCAAAAACTGGAAACTTTAATCACTACCCAGAATCAAAAGTTGACTCCTTTCAATAAAATGAAAACCAACTACAGATTAACTAATAAACATTAGTTATGCTCAAAATCAAGGAAAATAAATGGCCAATTACCAGAACAATGGAATTGAATTATAGCGGCCACCTTTTTTATTAATTTTGAATTAATTTCACTTTTGATATCATAAGCGAACAAAAACCATCGAGTTTTTGCAGCAAATTGAAGTAATAAATATTATCTATAATGTAAGGAAAACAAGAAGCGCCCGTGGCCTAATGGATAAGGCGTTTGACTTCTAATCAAACGATTGTGGGTTCGAGTCCCACCGGGCGTGCTTCAATTTTTTCCATTTTGCCATGGGTTTTTCTTCAATTTATTTCCCCGTATTTCCTTTATTTCATTGAATTATTTACGTTTGTTTTATATGTATTGAAAATTTTCTCACTTATAAATAGTGCCCAAAAAAGTAAACGTAAAGAATTCAATTCGAGAGAGAAACCTTTTTTATTTCTAGGGTTTTTTTATTAGCAGCAATGGCCCGATCTCGTAAAACCAATAAAAATCCTATACTAAATACAGGAGGAAAATCATAAAAAAAAAATGGTAGTTCGTCTTCTTCAAGTAAAGGAAAGGGCAAATTAGCGGCTCGTCACATACAATTTTCATCGCCCGATTTTGAAAATGATTTGGATTCAATTATAGAGAATTGGGGAGTACGACATGGATATTCCTAACCTGGAGGAAACCGAGGAATCCTAACCTCAAACATTGCTCCGCCTAATAAAAGAGGATGTTGCTGGTGAGATTTCTTTCTGGTCTATTTCTGTGTACTGCTATGTTCTGGGAGCAAACCCTCTTAGTAATGTCATTACTAGGTTTGTTAAGAGGGTGTGGCAGATTTATGGGGTAGATAGGGTGTCGTTTCTTCCAAATGGGATTTTTCTTATGCGTTTTAAAACGAAGGAACATCAGAAAATGGTATTGCAAAATGGTCACTTGTTATTTGATAACAAGCTTATAAATGTCAATGAATGGAAACCTGGCTCAGAGTTGTTGAAGCGTGATGTGTCGAAGATTCCTCTTTGAATGAAAATACACGGATTAGATATCAAATTCTGGGGTATTAATTGTCTGAAAAAAATTTGTGGAGGTGTGGGTACTTTTATCAGATGTGATGAAGTCGCATCCAACAAAGCTTTCCTAGGGTATGCAAGGATAATGGTTGAGGTAAAGATTGGGCAAAATTTTCTCACTGAATTGCAATTCTTTGATAAAATACAGAGGGCTAGGTGGTATATGACTGGTTACCTATTACCTGTACTAGCTGTCATGAGATGAGACATACCGAGGATGTGTGCAGGAAAGGAACTGGTGTTCGGGGGAAAAAAATCTAGAAGCCTAAACCTGTTCAGAACCCTCAGCAGCCTATAAATGCTCAACCTCAGGTGGCTCAACGCCCCAAGCAAGTGGTACAAAGGTGAAAGGCCTACAGTGCAGAAGGATAAGCAGACTCAACAACTTTTCATTCAAAAAGGTCAGAGGGTCCAACGAACTCCAATTGTGGTAAAGATTGCTCCTTCTCATGAACCTGGTTCTGTGCCTGTGATTGAACAATCTGTCCCAAGGAGATTTATATCTAGAATGTTGAAGAGGGATAATGGGGAACGAAGGATGTATACTCGTGGTGGGTCAACATTCATGGAATCTCTGGCTCTCTCTTTACAGAAATCAAAGGCTTAGTTGATTGAAAGGGTATTGTATGAGAAAGAGAAAACTAGCAAACATTTATCTGATAATGGGTAGTTGTGGCTTTTCAAACATAAGAGGTATGAATGGTAGTGATAAACAGAATGAAATAAAATGGTTTCTTAAGCCGAATAAAGAGCCTGTTTGGCCTCGATTCTCAAAAATGAGTTTTTTGTTTTTCAAGCTTAATTTTNTTTTGTTTAACTTTTAGAAAATGATGTGTTTGGCCAAAAAGTGTTTTTGAGTCCAAAAACACTTTTACAAACTAGGCCAAACACACACAAAGTAGGTTTATTTGGATTATTAGAAACTAAAATAAGAAGAATAGGAGTCAGGTGAAAAATAATATTTGTGAGGACTGGTCTATTTGCACTAACATCAGCCTTCATAAGGGGGTAGGATTTGATTGATTTGGGAGCCTAGTTTGTTTTGTGTGAATGTAAAGGATGTCACAGCCCAATGCATTCATGCTGAAGTAACTGATAAAAGCAGAAGAATTAAATTCTGGAAGATTGTAGTCTATGGGTTTAATAAAGTTGTTGAAAGAGATAGCTTATATGAAAAGTTGAAGTTATATTCTGTGCTGATCAGTGGTCCATGGATGGTATATGGGAACTTCAATGCCATCATGGCTGCTGATGAGAGAATAGGAGGGGCAAATGTAACTAATGCAGAGATGAGACATATGATGCAAACTATGCTAGAGTTTAATTTGTATGATATGAAGGGGTGTGGCTCCTTCTATACATGGAATAATAAACATGAATATGATGGGAAAGTGTATAGCAGGATTGACAGAGTTTTCATAAATGAGGAGTGGTTGAATGATTTCCCTTGTAGCTATGCTAATTTTCTACCTGAGGGCCTCTTTGACCATTGCCCTTGTTTAATTAGTTTTGATGAGTTGGTGGAGAGGAAGAAAGCACCATTCAAGTATTTTAATATGTGGGCTATAGCTGATGGATATGAAGATGTGGTGAGAGAGGTTGGGAGATGGAAGTTCAGGGAACTCTCATGTATCAAGTGATATCTAAACTAAAAGGAATGAAGCAGGAGCTTAAGAAACTGAATGTTGATCAATTCAGTGACATTGAAAATCTAACCATGGTCACTGAACTGTCTCTTAATTCAGATTAAGCTTAGGGAGGGTCCCCTAAATGTGGAGCTGTGTAATGCTGAGAAAGCTTGTGCAAGAAGTGGATTTCCTTTCAAAGGCTAGACTTGAGTTTTTGAAACAAAAAGCAAAGAATGCTTGGTTGAAGGATGGGGATACTAGTACCTCCTTTTTCCATTCTAGTATCAAGAAAAGAAGGGTCAGGAACAGAGTTTATCAAGTGAAGGACATGAGGGATCATCTTTGTACCAAGAGTGAGGATATAACGGCTACCTTTGAGTAGTATTATATTTCTCTTCTGGGTACATCTAAGAATGTGGAACATGTGAAGTTGAAAGTAGTGAAGCAAGGAAAATGCTTAAGTTTGGCTCATACTGAAATTATCATGGCCCTTGTTACTACTGAGGAAATCAGAATGGCCATGTTTGACATCCCTGGTACAAAAGCATCTGGGCCTGATGAGTTTAGCAGTCAATTCTTTAAAGACAATTGGAACATTGTGGGTCAGGAGGTGACTAAAATCATTCAATCTGTGTTTCAAAGTGGGCAGCTACTGAAACAATACAACAACACAATAATTACTCTGGTGCCTAAGATGGATGTTCCTGATACTGTGATGCAGTTTAGGCCTATTGCCTGCTGCAATACTATCTATAAATGCTTATCCAAGATAATATGCAACAGATTAAGTAAAGTACTACCAGATATAATTAGCCCTTCCCAAAGTGCATTTATTAAGGGTAGGGATATTATGGGGAACATACTGATTTGTCATGACCTTATTAGGTTATATAAAAGGAAATCTTACTCCCCTAGAATGCTAATGAAATTGGATATGCAGAAATCATATGATTCAATTGAGTGGTCTTTTGTTGAAGAGATTCTGAGGGCAGTAGGGTTCCCAAAGATGATGGTGTCCATACTAATGCGGTGTGTTACTACTCCATCTTACTCCATAGCTCTAAATGGTAAGGTGTTTGGTTTCTTCGAGGGACAAAGGGGACTTAAACATGGTGACCCATTATCCCCTCTCTTGTTTACTCCATGCCTTTGAGTACCTTAGCAGAATTTTGATGACTACTCAAAAACTTGCCAAATTTAGGTTTCATCCATTGTGCAAGAGGATTGGACTGTCTCACTTATGTTTCGCAGATGACTTGATTCTTTTTTTATAAGGTTGACACAGCCTCCATTGAGCTTTTAGTGAATGCTTTCAACTTCTTCTCTAAAACTTCTTGTCTTCAACTGAACAAGGACAAATCTAACTTCTATTTTAATTGTGTGGATGAAGGTCTAGTGAAAGAAGTTGAGCGAGCCACTGACATCTGTAGGGGATCTGTTCCATTTAAATATATTGGGGTGACTGTGTAGATACCCAGTATCTGCTGAGACTCCAACAAACACCCGATGATTATCGTACTACAACATGTTTTGGAATCGCGGCGTTTGATCGACAGTTTGTGTACAACTTTACGTCGGAAAACTTAAAATGATTTCGAAAATAAAACATTTCAAAAATACCTGGAGTGTTTAATGCACGACGACGGGGTCGCAATGACACTAACTAGAGTCAAAACCGACACCGAACCAAAACCCGACTCGAAAATTCAAATCCCGACTCCAACAACGAGTCAAACCGAGTCAACCACCAAAAAC
>LHUT01001073.1:0-23696 GCA_001412135.1 Silene latifolia subsp. alba
GGTCAAGACTTGCTCTCATTAGCCTCGTGAACTTGGATGAATGCTAATTTGACGGGGAAAAGCTACCAACGGCTTCATTTCCTACAAAATGTAATGAATACGAGCAAAAACACCTAGAACACGGAATTAGCTCACAAATATACTAATAGAAGTGTAATAATCAAATAAACCGAGCTAAAATAAGGGGTTAAACTAGATATAAAATGGACCTATCAATAGGAGTCCTCAACAAACAAACAAACTGAGATATTTGAACAAATATATTGAAATTATTATGGGTAAAGGTGGTCGCGGTGGTGGCGGAGGCATTAAGCTACCCCGCTTCATGAGAGGTCTGTCAGACTTTAACCCTTTCCATTCTATTTACGTTTGCTTTAATCAATCAATTAATTAATTAATTAATTCTTGAATTATTTATTATGCTTCGGAAAATTAAATATTTGTGGTGGTGTTACATGTTAATGATTTCGCTTCAAACTTCTATGAGATTCCGAGTAATTTTCTAAATTACTTCTTCTATTCCCATCCCGATCATTTGTTTGTCTTTTTTTGGATAGGAGTTTTCTTTATAACCGCGACTCTCAAATTTACTAGCTATAGGATTTGACTCTGCTCCTAAACACGGACCGTCTAATTTACGGTGACATTCTTTCAGAAAAAATTACAAACTGATGCTCGATGCGAAGCACGGGCATTCCAATTAGTCTTGTATAATTTTTGAAGCTTTCATTTATGTAGTGGTATTGAACTATATATTTTACTCATTTTTATATATGCTTGTCTTCGAGTAAATTAGAACAATTACGTTGTTACTCTAGCAAACATCGCTTTGACCGATTTATTAAATTTCGTGTAGTAAACTAACTAAAAGTGTTACAGTTTAATTTACTTCATTCCTATATATATTAAAAAGTGTTTTTTTTGTAGCTCCTAAACAAGATGCTCAAATCTAAAAGAAAACTTTCCATGATGACAAGCAACCGTGTTGCACAAAATAAAGTAGCCCTTGGAATTTACCGTTTTAATAATTCATTATGCCGTAATATTTACTTGCATGTGAATCTTCCTTGTAATTTAAGTTAGGACGACAACGTACGTAAATGCCTAAAATTAATCACAAATTCTCATTTAAAACAGGTGTATCCGTCCCTTAAGTCGTTTAAGACAGATTAAATAGTATAAATGATACAAAAAATAGAGTATATGAGAAAATGCAAAAAAAAAAAACATCTTATATGTTCAAATGATATGATATTTAACCTGTTTTAATGTTAAGAAGAATATCTCCGTCTTACGTGAGACTGACCGTTAATTAATGCCCTTAGCATAGACGGCATAGTACTAGGAAAATCGTACCAACAATAGGCAAAAAGTGACACATAAACACTTAAGACGAAGATGCAATATTATTCAATTCATCATTGTATTAAAAAAGTACTTGGTATATATTGGAAATATTAATTAAAAAGTTGGCATTTTGAGTGTAATTTCAATAATCAAATTCTATAAAAAGCTCCAAGATTTACGTAAATTGCATAACTCGTAGAATTAAAGACTTGGGATCAAAGAGCACAATAAAAAAAAATCTATTTTTTTTCGGGCGAAAAGAGAAAAATGGAAGATAAAATGTTTCTTCCACTAATGGCTCTTGCCCTTGTTGCTGGTTCACTGATTGGAAATGTCGACGGAGCGATTACGTTGCCTCGGGATACCTTGACTCGGTTATACTACAAGAAGACTAACACTTGTGAAAATGTGGAAGCATTTGTTAAGCACCAAGTTAAGTTGTTTTGGGATGAAGATAAGACTATTACTCCTAAACTCCTTAGGTTACTTTACTCCGATTGTATGGTCACGGTATGTTCTCGATCCTCATCTTAAGCGTAATTAACGATTCATTTTTTCGTAAATTTCATTATTTCATTATCATTTGATAAAAGTTTATAATTCGAAATGATTAACATAATAGTAAGTTTGTGTACATCAGACCCTATTCTCGTGACATACGGACATAATATGAGTAATGTGGCGAAAATGGAATGCAGGGTTGCGATGGATCAGTTCTTTTAGACGGGAAAGATTCAGAGAAAACAGCAGCCCAAAACGCAGGACTAGGAGGGTTTGTATTCATAGACAGAGTCAAGGAAGTTGTTGAACAAAGATGCCCTGGAGCCGTCTCGTGTGCTGATCTCCTCATGCTTACTACTAGAGATGCTGTTGCCTTGGTATGCCACCGTCGTTGCTCTTTCTTGTTGTAAAACTGACTTATCCAAATTTCGGACATTAATTTTTGTTATAACATTCTGCAGGCAGGAGGTCCATCCTACATTGTTCTTACAGGACGAAAGGACGGGTTCTCTTCAAAAGCTTCGTCTGTGGATCTTCCTTCGCCGTATGTTTCAATGAATGAAGGCCTTAAGTATTTCAAAGACAGAGGTCTTGATGTTCAGGATTATACTACTCTCTTGGGTAATGTTCACAGATCTGACACAAAAACTTATATACTGTCAAATTAGACCGTCTCATTCGACCAAATGAACATATTTTCAAATTCTGTTCAGGAGCACATTCAATGGGGAAAGCAAGGTGTCGTTACATTCGCAGTCGTCTATACAACTTCCAAGGCACAGGAAAGCCAGATCCGACTCTAGAGTTATCAAAGCTACAGGAATTAAGAGCACAATGCCCACAAAAGCAGAAGGCAGGGGAACATGAAGGGCTAGTATACCTTAACAAGGACTCGGGGGACAAGTTCCGGTTCACAAATTCGTACTATAAGAACATTTTATCAGGCAAAGGTGTTCTTAGTATTGATCAAGAGCTGTATTATGGGAATGTTACTCAACAACTTACTCAACAATTTGCTGATCCGGTAACCGGGTTTCAAGATTTCAAGCTCGCTTTCGCACTATCGATGAATCGGATGGGTAATTACAAGGTCTTAACTGGTAAACAAGGAGAGATCAGGAGACATTGTCACTATACAAATAGCAACAATCCTCACCTAAAGTAATAGGAAATCATATGTAATTTAATAATAAGAGAATTTTTGTTAAGAATATGTTTAATTTTCGAATTTTTGGGAAGCCAAACGTTCATAATAAATGAGATTACATGATTATATTTGTATCTTTATAACCTACTAGTATAGATCCCGCACAATAAATACACGGTATTTAGAGTGTTAAGATTTCAAGCAAAATATACGTAATTCAATAGCCACCAGTCACATTAGCAATCGCATTTGACCGTTATATCTACTACAAAAAGCAACATGGCATGGCCGGATTCAGGCGTGGCACAAAATGGTCACGGATTTGATCAGGGTATATGGGTATTAGGGTTTTGACTGGTAGAAAATTTTTCTTCTGGATGAAGCTGATTTCTGTTCAGAATTACCGGCTATGTGGATGTTTGGCCATATTAGCCCGCGATTACAAGTTTAGTAGTGCTGGGGATAGGGGAAGAAGAGGGGCCACGAGAAACGACAATGGAAGAACAGAGTTCTATAAATAACAGTACAGAGCAACTCTGAAAAGTACATTCTGTCAAATAATCGGCATATAGAGGTACTACAGACACCAACAAAACTGTTATATCATATTATTCGCCCCTTCTGGTTCGAAGTTCAGCTACCACTTTTGACAGCCACCTCAGCCACGGTTAATTTACCGCACTCGGAAGCCTCAGATACATTTGAGCCAGAGAATTGCAAACCATCCTTTGTAGATTGCTGTCACTGATATCACGGTCCCAATTAGTTACAATAAGATGAGGCCATTAAATGACTAGAAATAATTTCTCCAAACCACTACAGGTATACATAGTTAGATCAAGTGCTTAAGTGTCAAATGCGGGTGCATATCAAATGTCTGGCACATATATTTACGAAAAAATAAGCATGTTAACCTAAAGTGATTTGCACAAGTGCTCGTTTGGTTACCGCGCATAAAAAAACATGAAATGCAATTCACGGGGAATTGTAGAATTGACTTATTTGGTTGATAAAATCTACATAATTCATTGAAATTCTACTTCCTCACTTACATAGTACTCTTAGATAAGTGTGAATCCTTGTCGAATTCCAATTCCCGAGTCAACAACTTTTCAATTCATGTGGAATGTAAATTCATGCAACATTCTACTTCCTAGGTATTGTAGGGTGTCATGTTGGAAAGAAATGTCGTGTCAACAAGCAACACTTCGTCAACGTGAAGTGGAAGTAATATAGCAATCCCTCCTACTCCCGCATCACATATGTGCCGGCCCACAGTTGCATGACTCACTGAGGTACAGGGGGTCAGAATCGGGTTCATATCCAAGTATATGTATATCACCCTCTAACTCAAATTTTAAGACATGACTATCCTGTCCCAAAATGAGGTTACGGGTACGAAGGCACATCTTCAAAACCAAAAATTATTTTTAAAATATGAAATATATGTAGTTTTCATACTGACTTATTGATATAAAACATAATGCTAAAAATCATCAAAGATCAAATTATATGCTCATGCACTCGTTCCCTGCTCTTGCTCTTGTCATGCAGGACTCTCTCTTTCTGTCTTCGCTAATCAACGTGTCGGACTAGCAAGTGTCAAATAAGGATTTATACTCGTATCCTTGAAAGTCATGTAAGACCCGAGCATGGTCCGAGGCGTGAAGATTCGAGGGAAGAGTGGTTGAATGGTTTAAGCCCTTTCAAGCTAACCCCTACAATTACATAAAGCCCTTTCAAGCTAAACCCTACAATTACATTAAGACTACTTGTGGTCGCTCGACCCTGTCCTCGTAAATATAACTATAGGAAGTGGTTGATTTAAGTGCTTAAAGAAAAATTAGAACGAGGACAGTAAATGACTTACCTTGTTAGTTGTCACTGTGAGGAAAATTGTTGCAAACCAAAAGATAATACAAAACCCTCAAGCTACAGCGTGAAAGAATCTCTAGAGGCTGACGCCATACTTGCAGTCTAAACTAGTAGAAGCCGGCCAAACAAGTCAGGGTGTCCAAAATGCGCATCCACCGAATTCATTAAGCTTCCTCCTGGGGTGGCGGTGGTGGAACGTTGGGCTTGATTAGCTGTTTCAAATGACATAGTTAATAGAGAAGGAAGAGAGAGAACAAAAGAGAAGGAAAAATAACATTGGCATCAACCACTCTAGATGACTAAAAAAAATCGCCATTATTAGGCTGTTAAAATCGCACCACAGCTAAGGGTAGAGAAGCACCTTGTAGAAATATTTTTTCCGAAGCTTGACTGCTGTTCGTATGCATCTTCTGACTCTTATCTTCAGCATGTTATCATTAAATACCTACAAAAGTGATATGAACAATGAGTCAATTGCAATTTACGAAGATAGAAACAGATACTGATATAGACATGAAAAATAGCTGTTGCAAACGTGAGGAGAATAATACGGGGTGGAAGGAGTCCTCAAAAGTCACAAAACAGCAAAGATAAAGAGTCCCTCGTTCCTATGCCAAATTCAAACAAGCGAATAAAGAAACTAAATGTGCTAAGCTTATAGCATAGATAAGTGTGTATATCCTCAAATACATGCTCCGTATAATTCATTTCATAATCCCAACAGAAATACAATTTTTCCTAATTTTTTTCTGAAACAAGATCTCACTTAACAATAATAGGAATTTTGTTCTCTTGAAGTTATTCCACTTCATAGGAATGATTACATTACTCCAATGACTCAAGGCGTCCCACAAATAGCAGAGTGAAGAGTGAGGCGAGAACGTATGTAATAAGTCGTACCCCTGAGTTAACGACAAAGAGGTAAAATAACCAGTATTCCAGTAATGACAAGTACTACTACATAAAGTATTGCAAAGAATGATGATTTCTTCACAATAAAATAAAATAAAAAATTCCAAAAATTTGGATAAATTTGTGAACCATTTTGCATTATTCCATTATAATCAAGAACGAAAGGATACTGAGTCTTTGGCTCTAGTGGAAATCACTTGTTTATCCCACTTCACAACGCAATTCAAAAACCACTCCTAGAAGCACCTACGGATTCACAATAATGTTCCATTTACATAATCCCGCGTACAAACCAAACAATAGAATTAGGAACCACTTTAAAAAGAAAATATTTTCCCTATACCAGACATACTCCAATAGTCCAATTAAACCACGCTTCAATAGTTTGATTCGATTCCTACTTAGATATGAATGTACGTTAAACCATAGGTCTGGTTCATTGAAAAGAAAATGAGAGTTCAGACCACTGACACACAAATAAGGGAAGATAACGTAACTTCAAGAACTAAGACATAGCAAGTGAGCTAAGAATATTCACCTTTATTAGATCCTCCAGTGAATGGGTTTCTTTAATAATCTTGTGGCGGTTTAAGATAAGAATTGCTGCCACACAAAAAACAGGTAGCTCATCTTCCTTGTTCCTTGATACTGTAAACTCAGGGCGTTCTTGCATGCGGTCATTTCGAGACCATAACGACTTAGTTAATCCACAAAATGAATGATTTGATGTCAATGCCTTCATCACAGCCTCATCAGAGCTTAAGTTTTCAACATTGCTATGCTTCGATAGTGAGCCACTTTTTGAACTGCCCTCAATTATCTCCTTCCTTTCCTCTCCAATATCAGTGCCTACATCATCTGGAAGTTGTAAAACCAATGGTTCGAGGCAGTTTTCCGCGAGATTCCAGGCCAAAGATTCCTCAAAATCCGCAGCCCACATCATCTGCATAAATTGTCATTTTAAGACTCATATGATTCATAAACACCTTCTAGTTCTCATTGACGGGCCACTAGAAAGGGGTTCTTTTGTCCTAATTTTAGAGGATAAACTGGTCACTTGCATTTCTGCGCCCATTTTTACGATCACTTTTTGGGATCGATTTTTTATATAATGAGCCTACTTGTACTTAACACCCATCTTAGACGTTTTTGTCTTTAATAGTGTTCTTGTTGAACATGGACGATATCTGTGAATACTCCTAAATCCACCACATAATGTAGAGTACTAGAGTTCAATTAGTCATTATTACGATTACAAACACAAAACTAAACCATCACCAACATCCATATCAATCTCCAGGAGATTCTTAGAGACCACAGGTAAAACAGGTCCTCCCATTTGTAAGGTTAAGCCTTAGGAATTTAAGAGAACAAACCTCCCACATACAAAGAGCTTCAGTAAATGATAATTCTCTACGAAAGAGCACCAACAGCATCCGGAAAGCAAAGTGAAGACTTTCAGCGCCAATGTGGGACAAGTGTGTAAACATTTCTCTATCTGTAAGTTTCAGGATACGCCACAGTGTTTGCAACTGCTTCATTACTCCAGTTTCTCCTTCCATCCGAAAATTTTCTCGCTGAAAGGACCAATAAACATAAGCTTAACATAAACCTCGGTAGTAATAAAAGCTATAAAACTGTGGGAAAAGAGTAGCACTCAGACCGTTCGGCGAAGAAGCATCTCAAAGCACCAAAATGCATCAGCATCATTCTCGAAGAGAACAACAAATGGAGATAGCAAATCACTCATCCCTGAACCACATATCAACAGCAAAAATGTCAAAAAGAGAATTAAAGATGACATATTCAAAGGAGATAAAGAAGTCCTTTTCATTTGAATTTTCTATTATGATGAAGAGAAAATCAACAACCTTGGCAGTATCCTGTCTCAGGATCGACCCATGCATATACAGCAAGAATATCTGACATCCTGGCCAAATTTTTCGGGTCCTCGTAGAACTCCAGATGACTATCAGTTCTAACCACATCAACCACTGACAGCAAACATGATGTCTTAGACACATATATAAATATTAATTGAAACAGAAACACAGCATTTAAAATATTTAACTACCTATTCGATGCAGAGTCCAAAGCCAATCAGATACTTTATCTTCACTAGGTCCTCCTCCTGGGCCATTGCATGTATATAGCTCAGATGCTTCCGGAACATCAGATATTCTCAGTCTATTCAATACTTTATTTTTGTACTTTTGAATATCCTGTCGCAATACTTGTTCCTGAGTTTCCTCACATGGGTCATCAGCCATCTCGATTTCGGAACTAATAGAAAGTCTGAGACTGTCACACTCTGAACCCCCATTTGATTCAACAATTAATTCTTCATTATCACCGATTTGAAAACTGTGCATACGCTCCTCGTGAGCCTGCCCTTTCCACGTGGTCGAATGTCCATCATCATGTGACTGATCACCGTCTTCACCTTCATCACTTCTCTCAAACAAATTCGTGACAGGCAAGGGTGGAAAATCGAAAAAATCAACGGGTGGATATCCGGATTCACGGGGTTGTCTGCGAGATTTTAAAGAGCTGCAGGTGAATTTGGCAGGGCTGGGCATGAGGCAAGATGAGTCATAAGCAGCACTATCAATGCTTTCTCTGACGCTGACAATGTCGGAAGAATCACTAGAACTTTCCCTTTGAGATGTTTGTGTCGTATCTGTACAATTTCTATTACTATTATCACAGTAATCATTAAGTTTGTTAGCATTGTCAGTAGGAGCCTGTATTTCTTCAGACTCAGCTTCTCTTTTCCCATCATCTTTGGAATATGTCCGGACATCCATAATCTTAGAGCCAACAACATAGGCAAGTGACCCAGTTCCTATGCTCGAATGCATCTTTTTGCATTGTTTCATTAGTTCCTCGTACCGCTCCCTGCATAGTCAACTTTTAGGAACAAGAAAACAGGTGTACAACTAAACATCGTATCATATTAAGAGTTAGATAAATAACTTTGTCGAATATCTTCTTTTTCAAGTAATTTAAGACATTGATAAGAGGACACCAAGGGAATTACAACCGTGTACAAAAGGCGAGCGGGTTCAGGTGAAAGTGGAGCTCTTGACTCAATAACCTCAAAAGACAGAATTGTCAATGTGCAGAAGCAACTTTTTCAAGCATGTACTCTCTCCCTTCGCTTTCAAGTGCCCATAAATTCAAAATCCCTCTCAAAAAAGAACAGTTGAACCAGGGTACTTGGATATGAAATTATGAAGAGAGCGAGTATTTAACCCTATAAAGCAATGAAGCGTTTTTTTCAAAGAACAAAGGATAAGCCTCTATAGAGCTTTCTATTTCCTGCACAGAGTACGTGCCTAATTCCTAGTCATGTTTACGACAGACCAATTACGGTCATATCTTGGTTGCATAGGTCTAGTAGCATCCAGACAAGTGTAATTCCAACGAATAATGTAATATAGTACAGACTAAATTGAGGACAAAAGATGAATCAAGTTTAGACGCCTAATGTCTGTTAACAAACATTGACAATGTGGTCCAATAACCAAGGTGTATACTTTTTCAAAATGAACATAATTTCAAGACATTTTGTCAGAATACATATGCAGACAAGAACAGAAATTTTACAAATACATTTTAGTACCAAACGGAGGAAAAAAATTTGCTATGGTCTAGATAGATGGTCCAAAACACCAGAACTGGGAGACACTTATGCGTGAGAATTCGCTTTAGAAAAGAAGAGTTAGAAACTTTAAAATAGAGAATGATAATATAGAGGTATTACAGTTACACTTAATACACATTATATATCAAGAAGGTTTTAAACTAAACAGTAAGAATGGCAAAAAGTGAAAGGACTTAACCTCCGGGCTTCTCTTAGCAGTTTACGGTACTCTTTGGTGCTGCTCAGTGTATAACAACCAAGAAGAAATTCCCATACTTCTGGCCTTATAGATGGATCAATACCCTACAATGAATGGTAACTGAGAAAGTCACATTTTTGTGGAATTCCTCAGTGAAAATGATTAAAAATTAACCTTTTGGCATTTGCAACATCCAAATACTGAAATAAATATCACGCACTAAGAATAAGTAGTATAATTAGATATAAAGGGAAAGAATTGTTTTGGATTGGAAGTAAGAAATCTCATGTAGTTAGTAAGACTACCTTATAACTTTAGCAAATGCCAACAGTGACAGTCTACAACCAACATTACCCTAGTGTCTCATGGTCTCTCATAAATGGCAGGTAGGGGTGTGACAGATTTACGCAGCCTTAACCTTGTGTTGTAAGTTTGTAACACACAGAACCAGTTTCCAGATGACACATGAGGTAAATTGCATTCAGAATCACATCCAATGACTGTGACTCCATAATAAGAAGTGCAACCACTTTAATGAGACATTTTGCTTTATTCTATCATAATCCAGAACTAAAGCATTATGAGACTTTGACATGCTAGTATGAAACCCTCAGCCCCACCGCGAATCCACGATAGCTGAATCGTCATATGGAGAAAGCTAACAACTAGATTTCTTAACAAGCATCAAGTAAAAACACCACCTAGCATGTAGCATGAATCCCACTTAGAGGCGTCTTAATGCTGAAGAAACTACACTGCGAAATAGCCATAGCTTTCCAATGACCACCAAGGAGCCACATGTAGGTTATTAACAAACACAAGTTGTTGCATGGTGAATTAGAGTCTTAACCATTTTGATATTTCTCCTCCCTTAAAAAACAACAGTGTTGGCAGATAATAGCACTAGAAACATTCATACGGTCCATGAAGCTAATTCAACAACTCTACAAACACAGGCCATTGAATTCCCAGTTAAGCTGCCCATGCGACACATGACAGAATGTTGACAAATAAATGAACAAAGAGACATAGGTAGACATAGGTAGACAGTGGCATAAGAGATGTTCAGGCAGTAATAGGTTAAAGCAATAAAAATAGTCTGTGTAAACATACTTGGGCAGATGCCACGACAACATAATATAATGAAAAAGACATAATAAAAGCGTAATTTAGAAAACCAAGGGTAACTTTCATCCTTGAAGAAGGGAAAGCGAGAGCAGTGAACGCACCCCAAGTACAATCAGCTTCAGAGCCTTCTGAAAACCACAAACCTTCCCATCGCTATCAAAACCTGCCTGCCACTTTTCTGGCTTAAGCATTTTGTTTAACTGCAATGCCATAAACTTGGAAACGTGAGCACTGACATGAGTTTATGACAGGGAGAGTATTAGCAATACTAACCAAGGAACTCGACATTATCTCATAGTCCTTTTTTACATTTTTGCATGGAAAATTCATATCAGCACTCAAGGAATATCACAATGACAAAACATGCTGACAGAAACATCGATTTATATTGTTCACACCCATCTCATAAAGTGTAGACAATTATATAGCAATGACATTAACTTTGCCAGGCAATTGTACATAAATTTCCTTTCATCCCTTTTATGATGTCTTTCAACAATTAATGTTACAACAATTTACAGGAAATTTAATGACACCATTATAAATAGGAACTTCAGCAAAATTATGGATGCAGATAATGTCAATCACACCACTAGCCACTTTATATATAAAATTTCATGATATGATTCAAAGCCATTTATGCCAACATAATGACAGCATCATAGGCAAAAGGAAGAATAAGCCAGCCGCCTAAGCCTTAAAGATATAATAAGCCTAGTTTTTTTATACTATAATGTGTCTATGGTCTACCACATATGCAACAAGGGATGGAACAAAAGATTAACGCCTTCAAAAGTCAAGCACGTGAATGAGAAACAGATTTTCAAACACTTGGGACATATCAGATAATGCCAGTTTATAATTAAGCGTTCATGATACAATATGCTATTCATGTTTTGGATGGGAAAAAAATGTATTGATAATCAGGAAAACACGATGTGAGAATATGACATCCTTATAAGAAAGGACGTTTACGAACTTTTCCCATTTTCTTTTAAATTAGTTGCAAGGATGTTCCTAAAAGCCCTTGCTTCTTTTGGCCATAAAGAGGATATGATCTGCAAATCATGAATGCTGACCATTCAAGATTTTTTTAGCCTATGACTATCAAATTTGGTACAAGAACTCCCTGATAGAGAAATAATAGCGATTGGGTTGTGCTAGCTCTTTTGTTCAATTGTGCCTTGCAACTTCCAATGGTTAACTAGTAACATTTGCATCTAATCCATGCTCTACATATGTCTTTTTAGCCTATAGATTTAAGATGCAGCTAAATGAACTTAAATAATAGTGTACATATGTCTTTTAGTCCTCTTGTTTGTATTTTTTTTTATTAAATAACTAACAATTAAACATTACCTAAGGAGGACGTGCTGCCATTTGCCAATGTACAAAAGGAGAGCTCGAGCTATGAGAATCAGACCCTATAATCTATCAAATATAGCATCTTTTGAGCATATAGTCAGGAAGGCAGGTGATTAAATTATTTTGAAGATTAAGATGCAGAAAATAGAGAAACTTTCAAACACTTTGCGAGTGAAGTACATATACGATATACCTAATGTAAGTCTCCAACAAAAAAAATTAAGACACCACTTCATACATTCGATACATCTCAAAAGCTAAAAACAGAATTCATGGTCTGTTACTGCTGTCTATAATGCAACGACCTCGAATATTACACAGAAGGTAAACACATTATCTTCATACTCATGTTTTTATGCAATACACTGGAGAATGTCACTTACGAGTTGTTTGGTTGCCATGCAAATCACATGAATATGGTCATTGTATATAAAGAGAGTTGTTTAGTTGTTACAACTTACAAGATATTGAAAAAACATAAGATCTAGAAGTTTCCACACTTTCTCAAATCTCAATTCCCACGAGCAGAAGAGGCTTACCTAGTGCCCCTTAGGTAATTGACAATTCTTGCCGTTATTTCACTTCTCACATTAGAAACCAAACTCCATTTAGCAATTCCCATGAATTTATCAAGGAAATACAATTTCTAGGAGACACTACTTCCAAGGAAGATTCAATAACGCCGCCAACTAAATAGCACTTAGTAAAACTTCAAGCCGAATGAGTGCCCACTTAAAGTTATAAATATAATATAATATAATATAGTAGCTAAAAGTTCCAATCAGGGGACTTGGAGGGATGCTCAAATTCAACCAAATTGTATTTAATTTTAAACTTCCAAATAATATGGCCTCTACAAACTTGTCGTCAGTCAGGACTAAGAATATGGCAAATTTGATTATTGAATGCTCAAATTCAACCAAATTGAATTTAACTTTAAAATCCCAAAATAATACGGCCTCTACAAACTTGCTGTCAGTCAGGGCTAAGAATATGGCAAATTTGATTTCTGATCCCAAATTTTAAACAGGTACTTGGTTGGCGTTATGGCGTAATACAAAGGTTATATCCTGGCTCACAAGTTCTGAAAATTGTGAAATATATACTGTTAACCAAAAGAAGGTTGTCTTACAGCCACCACAACCTTTATAGGGGATGGATGAAGGCAAGGGTCTCCCATGTCACAAACCATTGAACTCGCTCTCTGTAGATTCACACCTGGTGCTCCACAACCCATTCCTTGTCAAGACAATCAACAAACATCAACAATCTGATACTTTCACCTTCTCGCCCCCTACAATTTGAAAAGATTGAACAAATACATTTCAATAACCACTTCCCATGAAACCATTACTCGCTCAAATACACATTACCAACGCTATTTACAGAATAACAGCAAAAGACCTCAACTTGCCACAACTTTTTCCACAATGCTCGGCCAATATATACACATTATTACCAATAACTCGAAAATGGCACTCGAAAAAATCACCTTGGAAACCAACACAAGCCTTAATAATTCATTAAAACTTCTCATTTCTATTACTTTCCTTGTTTTCACCTCATTTCCTGTAGAATGCTGCCATTTTGAGGGAAACAAAAAAAACTAAAATTTGAATGGAAAAATGGTGCCATTAAGAGATTCATTGCATTAACCTCAGCACCAATCACCAAAAGACATACAGCATACTCCCTCCATCCTGATCATTTCTTAACATTTGATTAAAATACCTCTCACAAAGAATAAAAAAATTAAACAAATGATTGGGACCGAGGGAGTAAATATTCACACATTTTCCAAAAAAAAAAAAAAACATCAATTATCTCAATTCCTTCAACTAATCCCACCTAATTTCTTACAAATTATAATCATCCCACCAAAACCCAGATTCAAAAGACCAAAACTTTGATCATGGGCGTCTCAAAAACCCAACATTTACACAATAATCAGTTAAATTCCGATCATCATAATTCATTACAATTAAAACCCATCAAAAAATTCTAAATTTAAACAATAACCCAGCAACAAAAACATAAATATATAATGCAAATTACAAAATATAATAATTATACAAAAAGAAATAAAAATCATTAACCTGAGAAGAGATGAAGGAGATCAAAGTTGTAAACAAAATGACAGATCGGTTGACGAGCTTTGTCGCCATCTACACACACATCACACAGGTGAAAAAATTGCACCTTTATTTTCTCTTTCTACCACATTAATTTTTAAATCATTTTTTGTTTTTTCATGATTTTTGTTTTGTTTTTTTTGAGGGAATATTTTTGGTATAATATTTGGTTTTTGTTTTGTTAAATCTGTAATTTGTTCCTTAAAAAATTTATAATTTGTTGAGAAAGATGGAAATGTTCCCTGTTTCTTAAAAGGTAGACCAAGTTAATAATTTTTTGATTTATATATTTTGAGATGTGTTTGTCAATATTGTGGATTTGTGGGGTAAAAAGGAATTATAAAGTGATCGATATTAAATTATTAATACAGATCATAAGATAATAAACGCAATATTAAGATGTTTATCCATTTCTACGATCTTATGTGGAGTATGTGATAATAAATTACCGTAAGAGAGATTAACAATTCAATCGGATGAGGGATACAAATATTTGAATTGTTCCTATAATTGAGTTTGTTAAAGTATGGATCCATTTGTTAGCGATTTTTTTTCGATAAAATGTCATTTGTTACTTTTTTTTAACGGAAATTTATCATTGATATATACCTGTAAATTGTAATAAAGATAACTAATTTCTATTTCTATCATAACAGAGCATTATAAATTGGATTAAAATCTTTTCCATTTTTTCTATTTTTTCATAATTTTCCTAATCTAATGGTTCTACCGCAAGTCCGCTACATCAAAAGTTGAGAAGATGCTGTCAAAAAAAAAAAAAAAAATTGATAAGATGAAAAAAAAGAAAATGACTTTCCTCAAAAAACCAAAATCCAAAACCATGTTGTATTGAAGTCACCACTTTAAAGCATATATTTCACTTTAAACAGATATATCCGTCTATAGTAAGACTAATTGAACATTGATATAGACGTAATCAAATGCACATTTACGCAAGATACATGCTTAAATATAGATTTTGTAGCCAAGAACAAGTTTTCGAAAATGTATCACTGTCCCACAGATACCCGAACTTTTTGCAGACCAGACGGACCTTCCATGAACCGTTCTACTTCAATCACATAGGCGCATAACCCGTCTACAAGATTGGCAACCACCCAGGCCAGCTACGCACCCTTTAACATACAGTCAAACCAACCATGAACAAACCCTGGTCCCTCCAAAGCAACAAAAAGGCTCAAGTAATTGATGAATTATTTGGTAATCTTACCTACCGGAATATGGACAAACTCGACACATGACAAAAGAACAAGCAAAGAGACAAGATCATGGAGAAAAGAGCAGCTGCTAATCTACTATACAACCACGGTAATGTTTTCGCTCGAAAAATATACAATGAAACAGTGAAACTACACAAACTACATTTCCTGAATGACCCTCACATCTCAATCTCACCCTTTTTAAGCCCTCTCTACCCAAAACATTCGGTTCAGTTCAGGATTGTTTCCATCATAAAAACAGATAAAAACAGTGCAGTTAATCTCCATCCACCTCGTTGCCGACCTGCGGAATTTATCATTGGCAACGACATGTCAGCGTCTAAAACTATAGAGAAAGATGGACTAATACCTAAACTACAAGTGAGAACAAATTTACACAGTGCGAAAACTCGATCAAACCATAGCAAAGCCAGAACAAAAACTAACGAACAAAAAAAAAATGGTATCGAAACTATAGCTCCATTAGTCTACTGAGGTTATATTGTGTAGTCAATACTGTGCAGCTATTTTTCACGTAAAAGGTTATTTTAATTATTGCTGCATGGGGAGCAACAAACAGGGTTTTGCACCTACGCCATGAGTACCGCCTCTCAACATGCACTTTAAGGTTTTGTTGTTAAATCACCTCACCAATGAATGCATGAGCATCTAATTCCATAGGAGATATTTCAAGGACTAGTAAATCATATATTTACATGGATTCATTCAATGTAATTCGGAGCTATCAGAAAACAGTTGTGACCATGAGCTATGTTAATCCGACTCTTCTAAGTTCCTCATGTACCTATGTCCGACACTTGACACTCGGACAAGGGTATGACACTTCCGACACCTCTTTTTAAGCCAAAATATGCATATTTTTCATTAAAATGGCCGAGTCCGACACTTGGACACGCACCCGTGTCGGATCCTTCTAAACGAATCTGAGCAACAAAGACTGTGAGTATAGAGCTTGGTAGTCCGTGCACAAAACCACGATATCAAATGAACTCCGAAGCAGGAATTAACATAAAAGCACTAGAGAAAATTATCAGTGGAAATGTAAGTTCATATTGCTGCTTATTTGTTTCACAAAAATGATTTTGTTTCCTAATATGACTTGGCCCTAGCAATAGAGCTATTCACTATCTGTTAGAATTGGAGAAAGCAAAAAATTATTTGCCGCTTGTTCAATTAATTCGGAAGAACAGGAATTGTGTTTTTATCTACGGCTTTTAAGTAGATAAGACTTGTAACTTCTCTAACATTAAGCAATCTCTTTTTCTCGGTTGTAAGGGATAACTCCAGAATTTCTACAATTCATAATTGCAAATAAAGCATTTCATATTGTTTGTGGCTGTCAAGCTTTTAAAATGTAAGTTCTAGCCGCATAGGTAAAATCCAATGGGGAATAATTTATAGATAACATCATCATATGCCATAGAGAGAATTGGAGGACATACCACGGTTTCCCAAGTTTCTGGCCTTTGGCAGTGCCGGTAGTGACATCTCTGCACAAACAGCAAAGAGCCAATAGTTAAATATCGTCACATGTGCAAAAAGAAATGAATAGCTATCGAGAGTTGAAACGCTAAAAGTCTAAAAATCACAAGAACAAAATGATCTAGTGAGCAAGAATATCTATAAAATTTTGACGACCACCACAATGACCAAATTTAGGACCTCAACCTCCCACCGCAACCACAACTTGATGTCACACATGATTGAGAGAGAAGTATGAGAAGAAGGCGGGATAGTGATTGTCTGATGGAGGCAGAGACTAAGGAAAGAGACAGAAGACAAATTGATTTCACTCCCACATGAGCGAAACGATACTATTGATTACACCTTTATTGACTCCTTTCCCAATATTTCCATGTTATAATTCCTATGCCTTTCTCAACTCTATTGCAGACAGCCCCTAAATGAATGGATAACTGGATATATGAAATGCGGGAAAAAAAAAATGAAAGGCGGTTTCAGGCTACCTGGAGCACATAAAGACAAGGACGACATTGAAGACGATGAAGGCCATGGAGCTCCAATATTGTCGTTTAAGTCACAAGTGAAACTAAATCCTGTTGTATTGTCGAACACGATGTCTGCAGGCAAACTTCGGAGTAGACAACCTGCAATGTCCAGAGCAGTGAGACAGAGGCATAATATACCCACAATAACTAATCAAAAGCCAGAAGCTGGGTTCAGAGCAACACTCAATTAACCGAGCTCAATGAACAAAAGCCACTGGCTCAAGACAAGGCCAACGAGCTCATACAGGGGAAAAAGGAATATAAATTGAAGAGTTGAAAGGTGGCACAAGAGCACTGCCAACAATATTACCTAAGTACCTCAAGGGCCACTGCAAAATGGCACGCTATGTACGAGCCTTACCCTATGGTATCATAGAAGATGGCCTCAAGATAACCCATAATTAAAATCGCAACGCTAATTGCACATCACTAAACAACAACAACAACATTACCCCAGTGCCTCAATGGCTCCCGCAAATTGCGGGGTAAGGAGGGGTCGGATGTACGCAGCCTTACTCTTGTGTTGGAAACACAAAGAGGCTATGCGAATATTTTGCACTTGTCAATTCAGCTAAACAAAATCGATTAATGCAAGTACATAAAATCCATGATCAAAGGCAAATATCTAAAAAAAAAAAAAAAAAAAAACTACATTGTTAAGAGGAGACAAAAGTACACACCTTGCTGCCCGAGTGCAGTAACTGTATCCCAGAAAACATCCAAGAGAAACAAACACACGTAAGAATAAGCATGATCAGAAAATCTAAAGTAGTATAATCAATTAGAATTCAGTTGGTAATTCGCACCTTGGAGACTAAAATCTTTTAAATCCACATCACAGAGTTCATAAAGATTTGTCATAACGCCAGCCTTCTGCAACAGCAATGCAAACATGGTGGAACAAACAATCGCTTGCTTGTTTGTTATCAACATCTGCTTTTGAATCCCACTGATGTAGCGATTCAATGAGCTACAGCAATAAGGGCTAGGAGCAGCAGAGTTCCGACATGCCTTAGCTACTTCCAATGGCTGTTTAAATTCCAAGGGACAAACTGCAACAAATTTCAGTGGTTAGAACATGTTATACGCTTGTAACTCTTCACCTTACTAAAGTATGCTCACTAAAGCATGAACAAAGAGAATGCCAAGCTTTACCGGCACTTCTTAACAAAATGCAATGCTCAGAAAATAGAAGGGCAGACAGATACAGGCAAAAAATATAGAAAAGCCCTATGTCTACCTTAAACGTTGTCAAGTTAAGGACAAGGAGCACGTCCTTTCAAACCCAATTGAAGTTTTTAATAATTAACTTATAAATCGAGTGGGTAACGCGGAGAGAACAGGACAAAAAAAAATTCCTCCCAAATGCTCGTTGAACGAATAGAAGCTAATCTAGCAGTTGCACCATATCCCACCTCCTAATCTCCGATGCACTAGATTAGTTTGGCAAACAAAAAGCCCATATCTCTGAGTGCACAAACTCTGAAGACTAGCATGGACCAAATAGATTTGCTTTTAAAGGTCTATTTCGTTGTAATGTTTTTGCAGGCAAATCAGTTACCTTTGAGAGGAGAAGAAAACTCCACGAGAAGTTAAATAGGTTTGCTATAAGTCAGACTTAGGGAGCTTACTAAATTCCCTTTGTTACCCTACGGGAGTTTCCTCTATGGTTAACATCTGATGATGTACAGCCTGATTGCATGATTATCTTGCCCAGAATTCCTTAATTCCAAGATGATGTCTACCAATGGTTTCACTGATTATCTTTCCAATGCAGATGGTAGCAAACGAGAAAGGGAGTCAACTGACTAAAGATCAAAGCCCATACTCCAATAATCACAAAAGGATAATTAATCCTTACTACCCACAGAAGCACAGAAGGGTTAACCATCAATACGTGTATAAAATTTAATCTACACTAGAATACAGAGTTCAATATAATTTCAATGTGTCCATCAGTAAACAAAGAACGACAAACCACTGATTATATAGTTTTGTTTGCATAGGACAATTGAACATAAAAAGCATCATTATTGGCAACAAAAAAACAATGACACGTGGATAGATGTCGATGCAACAGTGCATAACTGCATATACACATAAGAGAACCCCAGTATGAAATAACTTGTAGCACAGAAATAGGCCAACAAATTAAATGGCCTTGCGATTAAGCATTCATAAAAGATAAGGCAGCATTCCCTTGGTCAGATATTGGGGAGGTAACAAGGAGATGCTCTTTGATAATAGTATCAGACACATTCAAGTGACTTGGTACGAGAAAAGGAAGAGCGCATGCATAACAGCCTCCTTGTCATGGTATTAAAGATATAGGCCACGACACTGCACTGTGAGTCTGTGACGGAGTTATCAAGAATTTTATAGTTACCATGCTATCTATTCACATATCAAGTCTCATCTCGAGATTTAATACCATGCCTCTAGTAATTTATTTAGTCTAACACACGAGTGCACATGTCAGCAATGGAACACATAAAAGATGTACCTTTGTTGATTTTACAAGAAGATAACATCCTTAGAGCAGTGTTTGCATCATCTGCTGAGAGTTTCCTCGAAAGCCATGAGTAGACAACCCCTTTACAATCATTAAGTGTGTCTACACCTACAGTCCCCCCAAGCAAATTTTTGTTGTCATTGGCAGTTGTTTGCTGCGCTGAGAGCTGAAGTGCGGCATCTGCAATTGCAGGCTGACAAACAGGTCTACAGCACTCCTTTAGCGGGTCAACTGTACTGCAGGCTTCTAACAACAGGCTAGTGTTCACAAGCTTTTCAAACGAGTTCAGATCTTTAACAGGACAAGAACCCCCAGTAAGATTCGACGCTTTAACTGAACAAAGTGTAGTTATCGTACTATTCGCCCCACGGCTGGCTAGAGTACTAGTGATGTCTGAAAAACAATCATTCGCGATATCTTCATGCAAAACTAGCTCACTGGAACCTATGCTATAGTAGCCTTGGAAGATATGGATAAGACTACCAAATTGAGGACAGCAAATAACGTTTCCTACAAGTGGTGCTAATGTTTGGGAACAGTCAGCAGCAGTTCTCTCCATGATGTTTGATATGGCCGAGAAGTTTACAGGGCACTTCCCAGTCAAAACTGGCTTATATGTGGTGGGAAAAGTAGGATAAAGTGGGGGTAGAGTAGGATCATTAGGGATTGGAGTATGTGGAATAACAGAAGGCGATACCTGGATAGGGTTAAAAAGCTCTGTAGTAGGTGACTGGGCGAGCTCGTGATTGGTAATCAAACTATTTTGTTCAGCTAGCACTTTTAAGGTTGTCATGTCTTCTAGAGTGGAAAACCAAATTAAAAATAACAGAACCCTTCGACACAGTGTACCTGCAACCACATAACAATATCATTGCATTAATTATTTAAATCACCAGTAAAAGCCCACAAGATTAGCAGAGGATAGCACAGAAACAGGATACAGTTATGTGAGAAATTACTGCAATATGACTATATGAGGTAAAAATAGTGAAGGCCTAAGCAAATGAAGTTTAATCAAACAAATATGTTTCTAAACTTAAGAACTCAAATGGCAAAAGGTTAGCTTAGAGTGCCAGTAACACGCTGTATACTGTCGCACTGATATATTTTGTATAGTTGTAAGATAGTTTACCACCACCAGCACCTTTCCAAGGTATAACCACTACATATAACTTGACATAAGATCAAGTCATCATCCAAATAAACACAAAACAGCTAGATGATATAGTCCAAGATCACTTCTGAAGAGCTGAAACACCCGCCATTGCAACAAAAATGTACTGTTAATGTGAAGAAAACCACCCATATATTCCCACATGTGAGTGTCCCACATTGATGGAAGGGGAGAAAAGTTATCACTTTATAAGGCAAGGGGCTACTCTCTCTATTGCCAATTGGTTTTAGAGTGGAACCTCCTTGACGTTATGAAGCTGACTCTCTCTCCTCCATTGGGGTGTGGCCCAAACCCGTTGCATGATTTAACAGTAAACCTATCATGAAAATGCTATATCTACAAAGGGATTTTAACGATCTTATATGACCAAATAGAAGTGGTTGACAACCTTCACTACCATACACATAGCAAAGCCATACATCAGCTACAAATTATTCTGCAATTTAAACCTTTGAGTCAATTCGCAATCTTACCGCAAATCATTTTAGGACTAAGGCTTTGATGCCGTTGTTGCTCTTGCTGTTGTTGTTGTTGAAGTCGATCCACAGTCTTGTAATCCATAGTACCACTAACCATTAGGCAACATCGAGATCCTCGAAAAGGCGTATATTCAAACAAATATCTTCACCATTAAATGGCAACTACTTGTCATACAGCCAAAAGCTTGCTCATAAACCACAAATCTAGGGACTACTACTCTCCAACAGCAGCATGGCTTCGAAACTCGAAATCACCAATACAAACACTATAAACATACAAGCACCAAACTTTTAGACATGACAATTACCATAAAAGGAAGTAGATTTGATGCAAGAGTTTAAATCATCAAACTAGTCAGACAAACACAACAACAAAAACCCCACATTTAGCTGCTCAACTATCAATCAAGCTACCTTTTTTCAGAAGAATATACTACTTACTTTAGAACTAAACATTACCCATTTCAGCAATTATCAACAGCAGCTTATATTTAGTTAGTTAGTCTTCCTTAAGACGGCCATATCCATATCCGTCTTAACGGTAAAACGGGCCAAATACTAACCCCTATAGATAGATGACACAAGATTTTTGTCATTCCCTAGACATTATACTTCCTATTTTAAGACGGATATGCTCGTCTTAAACAAGAACTTGTGATATTTAGTTAAAGCAACTTCATTATTACATTTCTAAAGTAATCAACTTTATAAACTAAATCAAAAAGTAACTAAAACCCAGAAAACTAATAACTTATGCAGGATCAAGAACCCAAAACTACAAACAAATAAGCAAAAATAACCCTAAATTAATTGAACAATTGAATGTAATTAGTATGAACATAGAGAAAAATACCTGAAATGAGAAGAGGAAACAAACCCAGAAAAGGGGAGAAAAAATGTGAATGATGATTAGTTGAAAGCTGATTCCAGAAGATTCTTATATCTATGCAACTTTATAATTTAATTTTAACTTTCTTTTTATAGAAGTGAAAAGGGGGGTTTTAAATACAGTAAGAAATAATGAAAATCCAAAAATACCCAGAATAATTCAGGAGTTGAATTAATGTGTAGGGTAAGAAAGATTGGATTTTGAAGAATCTAAAAAGTAGAAAATGGCAGAAGAAATTAGGGGTAAAATAAGTAGGAACCCTAGAAATAGTAATAATTGGAGGGTGGGGAGGGGTGGTATAGTAGCTTCAGTATAACAGAAACCGAGTGCTCCCTGTTGCAGGATAAAGACAGTACCACCTTTTTCTCTCTCTAGAAAAACATGGGGACTTTGTAAGAGAGATTTAAAGGTGCTTTCCTAGTGGTCTATTTTTTCTTCATTGGTCTTTTTCAAGACGGTTATATCCGTCTTAAACGTAAAACGAATTAAGTATTACAGAGTATTATCTGAGTATTATCTTATACAGTATAGATAAATAGATGAGACAAAAGAGTTTGTTATTTCCTACACATTCGATATTTTTGTCTAATCTATGTATTTGACTCGTGTTTTGATTTAACACCAAAATGTCCATCTTAACAGGAATTTGTGATTCTCTTACGAGGCTTGATTGTAGGAGAAAATATAGATTATTAATCTGGAAATGAAAAATGAAAAATTGGAAAGAAAGGAAAATAGTTTGACCGAAAGTAACTGAACTACATTGAATTAGTATATTTGTGTAAATTGGTTTTTCCCAATCTAAATTGCACGCAAAGAAAAAAGAAATGAACTTAAGTGAAATAGGAAAAATGTTATTCCCTCCTATTCTAAATAACTGTCTCATTTGTCATTTTCGTCTATTCACATAACTGTCCCATTTGCCATATTTGGACATAGTTTTTTTACTTTCCTACCCTTAGTTCTTTTCTTTATTTACCACCCCAACCACCCATAACCCATCATATTCAATACTTTTCATTATTTAACTCATATATTCTTACCCCTATACAATAATTTTCATTATTTTAATTATATTCCTTAATTTTCGTGTCATTGTCCAAATGAGACATTTATTCGGAATAGGAGGGAGAGATCGGA
>LHUT01001075.1:0-17418 GCA_001412135.1 Silene latifolia subsp. alba
TGATAATTAAACTTTGCTTTCGTGAAACCAACAAGTTGCTGACTTTCGAGCTTATTCCTATGCCAAACAATCTAGTTTTCTTACAAAAAATTCGAAAATAAAAATAAAAAATCGAACCGGTTTAGTTATGTGAAGTCTACCTCACAAAACACACCATTTTAACATAACACAAACAATCTCTCGAATCAAACGGTTGATTAATTTTCTCTCATCATACATTCACCAGGTAATTAATCCCTTTCAATCAATTCCCAATCATCTGCATTTCTTCTGTATAATCAAATTAGGGTTCCTGATTTCCCCTATCCCACCCTCATTCCCTGATTAAAGTTAGGGATTCTTTTTACGAGAGATTTAATTGAATCAATTGTTTGTCAATTGTGCAATTGAATTAGGGAAACAGCAAAAATGGGTGGAGGACATGTAGAAGGAGGAGGAGATTTTAGGAGCAAGGTATGGAGTATGTCAGGTGGGCCCAACTGTAGGCCTAAACATTGGCGTCGCAATACCGCTTTTGCCCTTATTGGTATTTTTCTTGTTTGTGTTCCTATTGCAGTCAAATCTGCGCAACTTGAGGTATTCTTGGTTTCTCATTATGTTGATTTTAATTCACTGCAATGTGGGTTTTTCAATGTGTGATGATTATTTTGTAATGGGATTGTTTAGTTGTGATATATTGCATTTTACCGAGTTTTATTGTGGAAATTGGTTTACTTATCTTTTGTTGATTTCATTTAATCACAAAGTGTGGTTTTGAATGTTTGATGATCTGTGTTACTCGGACTCGTTAGGAAGGATCTGACACGGGTATGTGTTCAAGAACTCAGCCATATTTTGGCTTAATACGAGGTGTCCAACTGTCATACCATGTCCGAGTGTCAAGGTACGCGAGAGTATAAGAAGAATCAAAGTAACATCGGTGATGATTAGCTATGCGATGGGGTCATTTGGGTGCGATAAGTGGAATTTTACTGAGTTTTGTTGGCGGAATTGATTTACTTTATTATGTTGATTTCATTTTATTAAAAAGTGGGTTTTTGAATGTGTGATGATTAGTTATGCAAGAGATCGTTTGGTTGTGGTAGATGGCATTTTGGCTGAGTTTTGCTGTCGAAATTGATTCACTTGTCTGAGTGTATGATGGTTAATGGTTAGTTATCTGGTTGGATCAGCTGGTTGGTTGTGAATTTGTGATCATGGCATTTTACCAAGTTTTGTTGATCAAAATCAATACACTTGCTGCCAAGATAGTAAGTACTAGTAGGAAGTGAATGTTAGCTGGTTTTCCTGGATAAGGGTCTAAAATATCTTTTTGAAAGATGTATTGAAATAGTGGGGGTGGGTGAATTAACAAATTTTGGAAGGAAGAAGGGGAGTAGTGAAGGAAGCAGACATATAATGGCTGTGGAGATTGGTAAGGAATTAAGTAGTTGTATTGGTTTCATATTCCCTTGTTTTGTGGCTGAAATTGATTTCTCGTCTTGACGATGGAAATAAGGGAGTGGATTTCAGGTGGGGGTTGGTACTGGGGTACCTAAGATGAGGGTTCAATCATCGTCTTTTTAACAGGTTTTGAATGTCATCCAGAAAAAGAGGTTTTGAAATAGAGAAAAATACAAATTCTTGTGTAAGGCGGCCTTACAAAAGTAGTTAGTAAAACGAATCGTTTTTAATATAACTAATTTCTCATTAAAGGGTTCAAGGTACTTGTTTTAATAGATTCGATTTACACAACTTTTGTGTAAGATGGCCTTACTGTAGAGAAAATAGGTGAATTGAAGGCTTGGAGAGTTTGAGAGTTGGAGGGGGGAGGGGAGGTGATTGGTAGTTGTAATGGAAATAAAGTAGGGGTTAAAACTCTCCTAAGTCCTAACGGTGGAAGTTCGGAATAGTTTATGGGTGGAACTGCTAAAGGTTACTGGCTTACTGCACTTGCATGATTGCACATTATTGTTTTAAAAAATAGTTTATGGGATTTAAGGGATTCCACACAAAGCAGGCAAGGCCAACTACAGAAGCAAGAAGGCATTGCGGCAGCTGTTAGCCTAATGCAGTCTTGTGTTTGGACTTTGGTGTTATATCATTTTATGATGGTAAATGACATTCGCTCACAAAAAACTGGCAAATGGTTCTAAATGGGAAACAATATAGCTTGTATCCTTTATTAGAAATCTTGTTGGCTGTCATTCTTCTTTTCAATGCCAGTTTTCATTGCCCAGATATTGTATTCTGTAATCGCAATGTGGATATTGACAAATAAAAGCCAAGTTTATTTGTTTGATGAGATTCTGGTCTGTGTATCCAGATGAGTGGCACATTTGTAAACAGTTGCCCTCCGAATGTTTCTAAATGATACCATTTACATCATTAATTTGTTAAACATCTGGTTTGTTGTCTATAAAATGAGTTTCTTTCTTACATCTATGTCGTTAAGTGCTGATCTCTGATTTTGCTTTTTGCAGCAACGACCTCACGAACCTGTTCGCCCTATTCCTTCTCAAATGTGGTGCAAGAATTTTGGGAACAAAGAATACTAGAGCTGCCTCTATATGTCGATTATGTACTGTCAAGGTTTTTTGTGTCTTCATCTTGGAGCTGTAGACATCTTTCTCCGCGACTATGTATTTTTCCCCGCAGCAAGCTGCCGCGCAATAAGTTGAAATTGAATGGATTATTGTTTTTGTAGATTGTATCTGGTGCAAATTTCTGCTACATTGACGTTTGCCGTCTGTTATACCAGTCTTTGAACTGGTTGTTTACTCTAACCACATGCGAACCAAAGGCCCCTGGCTTCTTTCATTATCTTTCTCCATTTAAGCATTTAAGGCTCTGAGATTTGAATTCGAGTAGACTGAGCGTCAGAAATAAATATGGTGTCTGACGTTATTATGTAATCCTGCTCCCCAATTTCTCAAAACAAAATGCAGTTGAGCAGAAATATTCATTTTTCTATTGATCCTCTGCCTGCTGCCAGTGCCTGATATATTCGACCCTGTATTCATTCGTGGAGTATACTCTCGAAGTCAGAGTTCTATGTGCAACAATGCAAGTATATACAGATATGGAGGAAATCAATGTGAGACATCAGATCATTTCCATAACTTTTGGGTCAATATTTAGCCAACATCTACAGCCAGTCAGCCACCATATATTCACAATCGGGAACAATATTTCCGCGGGTATAATAACTTAGCCACAAGATTTTCAGTGTTCAACCGATGATTATTAGGGTGAGATGAGGGTGAACACACTCATCTCACCATAATAATCATCGGGTCAATTATTAAACAACTCAACTTCAAATTGACCTTATCTCCCTTGTTACTTTGATCATCTTTATGAGATCTTCCGCTTGAAAAAAAAAATCGCTACTTTTAGAACTCGTAGCTGGAGTTACGGTTGATCAAAACTGAGTAAACTTTGACTGGTCATAAGACCTATAACTAGGTTCAAAAAGCGGTGATTTTTTCTTTTTTAAGTTTAAGGTATATATGAGATCTTTGCTTTGACATTTATTTTAAATTTCTGAACTCGTATCAAGAATTAAGACATTCAATATTTTTTTTTTTCCTTTTGTGTTTTGCAATCAAGAAAAGCGTATATTTAGAACATAAAATTTATAGAATCTGAATTGATTAAAACTGATTTTTTTTTTTTCATTTTTTGATGATTAAAACTGATTCATATTTATAGAATCTGAATTTTTTCGAGCTAAACAATAAGAGTGAAATATATAGTCGTATGATTTTAATATTTCTGAAATGAAAAACTGAACCGAACGGGTTTTATTCAACTTTTGGTGGACTATATATAAAGCCGAGTGATGAATACGCGGCGACAAAACACGCGATTCTTGCTGAATTATCGCATTCTCTTCTCTTTGTTCAACTCACTACACTGTAATTTCCTCAACTTCATGTCTCTCGTCTTCTTCATCATTCATTTCTACTATTGTATATTTTTTAATTTCTTTTTAATTTTAAATTATGCTCTAAGATGTCACTGATTATTTTCTAATCATGAAATTATTGTATACAGGATTTGAAGAATGTGGAGAGTAACGCGATCTGCGGCGTCGAATCTTCGTCGATCGCGGCATTTTTCGATTTCGGCAGCGGCCGCGGCAGCAGCGATCCCTGGTCCTTGTATTGTTCATAAGCGTGGTGCTGATATTCTTCACGATCCTTGGTGTAATAAGGTTTACTATTATCTATCTTCATCAACGATTTATTTATTTATTTATTTATCATTCTGTACTTGGCAATTTGATAGCGGAATTTGCGAGTTAGTAGTTATGTATATGTAGAATGCTTTGATCAGCTATGCAAATATGCAATGTCGAATTCGTGTTCGAGAATGTGTTTTTGTAAGATGTGGCGACGTATTATGCTGGATATGGATTGGAATGATTGCTGGAAATGTTATTGAGTGATGGAAGTAGCGATTTCGAAAGGGTTTTAGTGTTTTGGATATGAAGGAAGGATGATCGTTCAGCTAATAAGTAGCGATTATGCAATTTAAAAGAAGAGTTATTACCTGTGGATTTTTCGTAAGTATATTTTTGTGAGTAAGTTTCATGTAAAACCGTCTACAAAATACTTTGATGTCCTTCTCACCCATACATTGTAGTTGATGGAAGTTATTTTAGTGGTGGGTAAATAAGTAAAGTAACACATAGTTTTACAATGACAATTGTGTCTTAACGGTTTTATACAAGAATTCTAGTATTTTTGCAGGGTTTAGGACTTTAGGAGTTGATTAGTACCAGCAATTCTGTTTAGCGTAGTGTTTGTTGTCTATGAAAGGAATCTTATCATCGGTCATTTTGTGGTTTGAATCTTTATTTTTCAGGACACTGGCTTCCCATTGACGGAAAGAGATCGACTTGGCCTTCGTGGTCTCTTGCCACCTCGCATTGTATCGTTTGAGCAGCAATATGACCGTTTCAGTGGGTTTCCTTTCTTTCATTTCTACATGTACCATCTCTTATTGTTTCTCGCCTACACAA
The DNA here is from genome assembly GCA_001412135.1 of Silene latifolia subsp. alba. Taxonomy (NCBI): domain Eukaryota; kingdom Viridiplantae; phylum Streptophyta; class Magnoliopsida; order Caryophyllales; family Caryophyllaceae; genus Silene; species Silene latifolia. Next base: position 5,009 of record LHUT01001075.1, read on the forward strand.
ACTATGTGCTACTCCAAATCGGTTGGAGCTGTCGGACACGACACAATTCTAGTAATTTTGGCAATAGGACTCAAAGCTTGAGTAAATCAGAGGTGGAATCTAATTATCTTCCTCTTTTGTTTTAGCTGTTGCAATGTGGAAGAGTCTGCAAGTCTTGTTGCTTGATACTATTAGAGACTTGTATGGAGTATAAGATAACCTCAATATTGTCAATGCATGTGTCTTTAACTCTTCACTCCTGACTTCTGATTGAATAACCCCGTTACTTTTTTTCATTTTCTTGGTTCGGACATGAATTCTTCGCTTGTGTGAGGGTAAACAGAGTTTTGATGGTGCCTAACATTTTTCTTGATCAGTTAGAGGTGTTGAAGTTTTAACGAATTTCTTGAGCTGTTAACTGTCATAAATAAATGTCTACTTAGAATGATTACAATTATTTAAATGGTCTTCTCTATTGGGTGCAGTGGAGTCATATCGATCATTGGAGAGAAATACTCAGGGTCAACCAGAAAGTTCTGTAGCTTTGGCGAAATGGAGGATCCTGAATAGATTGCACGATAGGAATGAGACATTATACTACAGAGTAAGGTCCATGATTTCTTCAATATATAATGAAAAGCTTTGGTCTGAGACTGTTTGGTCATTCTGTTCAGGTCCTTATTGATAATGTCAAAGACTTCGCTCCTATTATATATACTCCAACTGTCGGGCTGGTGTGTCAAAATTACTCTGGCTTGTTCAGACGTCCACGTGGAATGTATTTCAGCGCCAAGGATAAAGGAGAGATGATGTCCATGATTTATAATTGGCCAGCTCAACATGTATGCGTTGAATTCCCGGTTTCTGTTACCTTTTTGTTTAACTCGCTTGATTATTAAGATTGGAAGAAAATATAGCTGGTTTATCAGTACCTTTTCTTTTAGTTTTGAGGTAAATTTAGTTGATCGCTGCATTTTTGTAACTACTTAGTAGCTTGGTTTAACAACATTAGCCTAGTGCCTTAAGGGCTCCCACAAATTGCGGGTTAAGGAGGTTATTGCCCTTAGGTTGAAGGAAACTAAAGGTTGTTTCTGTATAACCAATAATAAAATTTCATCGAGAATTGCATCAAAATACTGCTGCTTTTTTCTGAGTCAGAATTACGGCTACAATATAATAGGGTATTATCTTGCTTTAACAGACATAAAACATTTACATAAGCTGTCAATAGTGTTTCCTTTTTTCAAGATACTTCGTTTCGAGGATGGTGCCTTTGGCAATTTGGTGTTTTTTCCCCCTGCTGATGGTTTTAGATGATGATTCACGTCAACTTATCGTCCTATCCCAAATCATTTGTTTCAGTATCTCTTCGCAATAGGAAGTGAAGTCTTGTTTTTGAGGTTGCTGGATAACTTAAGTTTATCTTTGGTCAGATTATCTGTCATCATCTATGGAGATACTGTTTTGTTTTTCCCCAAATGGGTCTCACAACCTTGGAATACTTTTGTAGAACCAGAATTTACCAACCCCTTTTCCCTTGCCATTTGTTCCTCCTGAGTATGATGTACATTATAATTGGTTCTTCTTCTTCCTGAATTAGGAATTACCGAATAGGATAGGACACTCTCTTTGTCAAGAACGCATGCTTATTCCTCACTTGTTATGCAGGTTGATATGATAGTTGTCACAGATGGTAGCCGCATTCTTGGCTTGGGTGACCTTGGAGTACAAGGAATCGGCATTCCTATCGGAAAGCTTGATGTGTATGTTGCTGCGGCAGGGATGAACCCACAGCGGGTAATACTCTGAAATAAATTGTATCTTGTACTGAACTTGTCATTTCTTATCCTTGATAAACATATTAATATTTAATATATGTTTTAATCTGCTTATCTTTTTTCTTTATATATGTTTTCAGGTACTACCTGTGATGCTTGATGTTGGTACTAACAACCATAAGCTTCTTGAAGATCGACTGTGTAAGTACTAGTGTGATGCCGTGATAGACACTAGATTCTGCGCTAAGCTCTTCTATATGTACTGTAGACGATTTCTGGAATGCATTACCAGTCGATTGTACCTTTTGCTTGGTGATTTCTATAAATGGCACCTGTATTTTAGATAATACGACTATGTCGTTACTACATCTGACCCATCTTACTAAGCTATAGACGACTGCTTTTAGATAATGCGCTATATAGTTATATCCTAATGTTTAAATTTGATCAAAGATATATTATATTAAATTTTGCAATGACTAATCATTATGTCCACTGTTGATTTGCAAGCCTATCGTCTTCTCCATTGCCCGTAGATTGGGGTATTATGATCAAGAATTATCTGTCCATGTATATTAACTCTCTGTATTTCGCTTTTCTGTGCATTAACTATTTACTTTCCTTTTTATGTATGCAGATTTGGGACTCAGGCAACCTAGACTTGAAGGTGATGAATATATTGCTATAGTAGATGAGTTTATGGAAGCTGTTCATACACGTTGGCCCAAAGCTATAGTGCAGGTTCGTTTTCTTAGATTATACTGCAGCGCATTCACTTTCATTCCTGTAACTTACTGATGAATGTGTGGCCAGTTTGAGGACTTCCAAATGAAGTGGGCATTTGAAACGTTGGAAAGATATCGTAAAAGGTGTTGCATGTTTAATGATGACATTCAGGTGAGTTTTGGTGCTGTTCATTATTAAATTTTGTGTCTAGTGTTATCTAAATGACATGCCTGTTTGTAGACATGAGTACTAACATCCGCTGGCTGGGGCTGTAATTATATAGTTGAGATGTTTTCCAGTTAAAATGTATGTACATTTAGTTATCCCTTATTGTACAGGGAACTGCTGGTGTTGCCTTGGCTGGACTGTTAGGTGCTGTCAGAGCACAGGGTCGGCCATTGACTGACTTCGTGAAACAGAAAATAGTTGTGGTTGGAGCTGGCAGGTTTGATCAGTGCTTTTAATTTGTTTTGTTGCTTGGTCTCTTTCTTTATACGTATGGCCAAAAAAACTGATTTCAACAAGATGATTTTCAGTGCAGGGATTGGTGTTCTAAACATGGCAGTTCGGGCTGTTACCAGGATGGCTGGGGCAAATGGCATACAAGACAAACATCAGTTTTACCTGATCGACAAAGACGTATGTTTTACTTGGGCTCTGTGCCTCTATGCTTTCGGTAATAGCATTGTGTTATATAATTATATTAGGACCTGTCTCATTGCATGCATGTGATTTGTGTACTCTTTTCATTGACTAATGTTGAAAGTAGACAATATTTCCCTTTTGTTGATGGAGTCTTGACTGGTGTTTGGACTCTTGACATAATTGATGTTAGTCCTTTTCTCTTGGGTGCTGTTTTTTTCCCCAAACATTTTTGCGCGTTACACCGGTATTGGCGTCCACTGCTGGATGCCTTGATTGCTCATTTTTATAGATTCCATTTGACATCAACTCAATGTGAATGTAGGGGCTCATTACTAAAGAGAGAAAAAATTTAGATCCAGCTGCTGAATTATTTGCTAGATGTCCTGGAGAACATGATGGGCTCAGGGAGGGAGCAGATCTTGCTGAAGTGGTAAATTTTTTGCTTTTTCTGGACCATGCTTTAAATCATAATTCATTGTGTTTCTTTCTTGCATTGCACATAAGACTATCTGAAACTAAGACCCTATTCATGTTACAAGTCCCTTGAATTTTTTAATCTTAGTTCCTTCAGTTGTTCAGGTTAGGAATGTCAAGCCAGATGTGCTTCTCGGTTTATCTGGAGTTGGGGGTATCTTCAATGAAGAGGTGAGATGACCATGAACTCATAGTTTTGTTGCCATATAGAATATTTGTACTTTTGAGATGTACGTCCTGAAATGCTTCATAATTATTTTGTGCCAACTATGCTGGTGACAAACAATTTCAAAAACTAGGATTAATTTTGAGCTGCCTACAAACAGTCTTAGAGCATCGATGTATACTTCATATGTATCTTTCATGCTTAAAAGAAATTCAGTCTGTCATATAACTTTCTATTGTACCACTGGCCCACTGCTTGTCCAGATGCATTAATGTCATGGATGCTCTGCATGATTCAGAATATGAATAATTTTGTGTGTTCTCATCCTCGTCCTCTTCCTTTTTTAGCTTACTTGTCATTAACCTCTTCATTACCTATGACACAGGTACTTAAAGCTATGCGAGAATCAGACAGCCCTAGACCTGCTATCTTTGCCATGTCAAACCCTACACTGAATGGTTTGATTTTGTTCTGAGACTTGTAAACCTCTGAATTTTTTTTCCATGTCTAACTACTCGTTTATAACGTTCTTCCTGAAATTTCTTCTTGAGCAGCCGAATGCACTCCCGCTGACGCCTTTAAACATGCTGGAGAAAACATTGTGTTCGCAAGTGGAAGTCCTTTCCAGAATGTTGATCTTGGTACATATAATTAGCCATCTCAAAGCCTATTAGAATATTTGATTGGACTTGTTGGCCTGTGTCTATGAACTAGTGCCAAAAATAGCTTGAATACTAATTTGATAATGGTTTTGCAGGAAATGGAAAAGTAGGTCATGTGAATCAAGCGAATAACATGTATCTTTTTCCTGGGTGTGTGACTTCTTTTCAGCTCAAGTTGCTGATGGTATCTATTTCCAACCTTAGAGCTTAATTCAAGCAATTTAAAAATACGAAGTTTTCTCATGTATCAGGATTGGGTTGGGAGCTCTGCTATCAGGGGCTCGGTTGATCACTGATGACATGCTGCAAGCAGCTGCAGAATGGTAAAAAACTATTTTCCATGTTTTTTCGTACCGGAGTGTTCTCTCTGTATACTTGACTTAGAGTTGTTCATGGGCGGGATGGCCATCAGATCTGTCCGGTCCAAACCCTGCCACAGAAGTGGGTATGCAAAATGCATTTTCAAAAGCGTAGGCTTGGCTTGTCCTTAGGCATCAAATCCATGTTAGGCCCATATCTTGGTCATACAAGATTGCCATCTGTATTGCGATTACAAGTTACAACATTATGGCTTGTAAACCTGCTATTAGCTATTTTGTTTTCTCATATACGGAGTATACAAGATGGTTTTAACTGAAATTTAGTCAAGAGTTTCTTATTTAAAGCTGTTTTATCTGCAGTCTCGCTTCATACATAACAGATGATGAAATCCAGAGTGGCATTTTGTTTCCTTCAGTTGCCAGGTTAGTTCCTTAACACACAACTCTTCCGCCTCTCCTTTTCACCCTTCCCAAAAAAGAAAATGTTTCCAAACAAGGGCTTGTGAATTCATGAAGGCTAATACTGTATAGTTTTAATAGGAAGTGGTGGACTTTTCTTTCATTATTTTCCAAAAACTATAAATTATATTGGATAAATAAAGTTATACTGCACCTCAACTTCTGCTTTTCTATTCGATTTACATGGGAAAAGTAGACTTTATGTTCTCTATGAGACTTTTGTTATGAGCGGTATGTTTGGAAAGGTAACCAATAACCACAATTGTTTTACTTGAATCCAGCATACGAGATATTACGGCAGAAGTTGCAGCTGCTGTATTGCGAGAAGCTGCCCTTGAAGACCTAGCTGAAGGTCATGGTGAAGTGGGGCCAAAAGAGCTCAAGTGTATGTCAAAGGTAAAATCCTCATTGATTTCACAATTTTGGCTTATCCGGTGTTTCTCGCATGTGTTTTCATCTCTTTACGTGGTATGGCCATGAAGAGGTTCATGTGATAAAGACTGGGAATATGCCAAGTGTCGTAGTCATCGATGTTCTGATATTTCCCGAAATATCCATGTTATAAATTTGAAAAAGGATTTATTTTCTGCCTAAATCGAAGTATCAAAGCGTCGTGGGACTCATGTGAGGTAGGATAACTGGAAACCAGTTTTGATGTTCATGAAAACAAGAACTTGGAGTGGTGGATGATGCGCACATTAGATTCTAGATTCCGGTTTTATGAGAGATTACAAACTGGAAAAAAAAAAAGGATTCTCCCCTTGAAACTCGTGTTGATTGACTGATATGAGTATCAATTGCAGGAGGAGAGTGTGGAATATGTGAAGCGCAACATGTGGTTTCCTGTATATAGCCCTCTTGTTCATGAATGAGGTGGTGATCAGACCATCATTCAGATATCGGTCGATTGCTGGCAGAAAGCACCAAATTGTGTCACACGCAGGTGGGAGAAAATACTACTGAAAACAGATTGTTAAAGAATGCAAAGCCGAATTGTAGATTCTGAGATCTGAGAATCCATCCATTTATAAGTTGTGCTTTCTGTCGACGATATATTTCAGTTGTGAAAACTATTTGTCGATATCCTATTATACCTGGTTTGTAGAGTGAAATAGCTTCTTATATGATTACATATGTTTAGTTGGGTTAATGCCCAGAATGAATTTTTCGCTGAGGCATCAGTGCAGTATGAACTTCGTCTGATCGCGATAGTAACCATGTTGTGTTCATACATTTGTCTTACATTGGTATGTTGTTAACTTGACCTCATCGAAAACATGTTCACAAATCACAATTATCTTACACAAGGCGAATTGTGCTGAGTATTGGTATTGTTAACTCCCATCTCATAAAAATTGTTTAAAGCATCACGCTATTCCTAAACCCTATATAAATTAGTGTTTACATAGGACAGACATGCGTAGGAAGGAAACCTCCTTTTCTTCGAAATGTTAATAGAAATGTTGTAGATATTTCTTAAAGCAAAACTCAATCAACAGCTTGTTAGTCATTGAAAGTTGTGGAGCCTTTGAGCAGAGCTAAGAGTATTTGAAAGAAGCATGGCGATTGTCATTGGGCCTACGCCTCCCGGAACTGGCGTGATAGCAGAAGCAACCTTAACAGCCTCCTCGTAACATACATCCCCAACTAGTCGATATCCTCGAGGGCTGTCTGGATCCTGTTGCGCATAAAATAATCAGGAAATGTGATGAAAAATCAAGGCACGTTGTGATTTGTTACATCTCAAAATATAAATACAATTCCCTTCTTTTTGGGTGCAAAAGCAGTACATGTACTGTGATTTATGACTCCCGAGTCCTTGTTAATTTTTTGTATTTAAACCTGTTTACGACATTTTCATCATAGTTTCGTTGGATGTTACTGTTTATCTGCTACAATGGCTTCATTATTAAGAATTTCAAAGACATTAAGGAAACCACGATACTGTCTATACATCTAACAGCGACATTATAGAGAGATTATTACGGAGTAATATAATAGAAATCAGCTTACATCGACTGGGTTGATCCCAACATCAATGATGACGGCGCCAGGTTTAATCCAGCTACCCCGAACCATGTTAGCTTGTCCAACAGCCGAGATAATAATGTCTGCTTCTTTCGTGATGGCTTCAGGATTTTTTGTTCTAGAGTGAACAATAGTTACAGTAGCATCTTCCCTCTACAAAGATAAAAGTTATTTGGAAATCAAACTAGAAGAATTGATGAATGGAATATAAAAAAGAGGATCAATGCGAAAAATTATTTAGGAACCCAAAAGCATACGCAAAGAGAAGAATGTGCACAACTGGGAAGTGAGCTTACTTGAAGCAGTAGAGCAGCTGGCATCCCCACGATGTTACTTCGACCAATCACAACTGCCTTCTTTCCCTTTATTTGAACACCATATCTATGCAGTAACTCTATGCATCCCTTTGGGGTACACGGGACAAACAAAGGATCTCTGCCTCTCATTGCAAGGCGGCCAATATTCAAAGGGTGAAACCCATCAACGTCTTTTTCAATGCCGACAGCATTTAACATTTTCTCCTCATTAATATGCTGCGAAGGACAAGAGAGAGTTTTTGATCACCCAAACAGATAACAATGAGATGGAGTAGCATCAGTAAAGATATGGTTCGAGAGAAGAAAAGGGCAAGGAAAATAAACGATTAAACACCCATATAAAGCCTATACACTCTCACCAGTACCATTACTTCATTCACACTAATCAGAACATCAATGAACTAATCTCCCTAGTGTCTTTAGAACAAAAAGGAGTGAGGAGTACCAAGTCAACGACGGCCTCCAACAACAACATGCAAAGTGCAAAGCGAAACCATGAGGCATATTATTGCCTCAAGGGAAGTATAGAATCAAATAACTACAAGGGAAAAAAAAAGTGGAATTTAATTTCACTATATGCACAAGCGGCAGAGGCATTTTGGTTAAATGCTCACTAGGCTTAACTCTTAAGCATAAAAATGAGGCATTTTGCAAGGTGACTGTCGCTAAGTTATTACTCTTAATTTATTTACTACTATAAGATACCATTGCCACAAAACCTCACAGCATCAAATTTTATCAACCACAATTTTATTGTCAAAATGTCAAGGTAAAATTTCTTATGAAAAATACTGCCCCCACAAACAAGCTAGATTTTACATTGGTAAAGGTGAAATGATACTCTCCTGTATGAAGAAGTACGAACTACATAGCTTGTTTCATAAACTCATGTCACCATGCTATTCATCATAACAACAGCCAACTAATCACTCCCTACATTTTCAAGTTTCCAACAAACTATTGCAGAAAAGGATTCTAGTGGCATTACCACCCAAACAAAAAGTACACATAGAAAACCTTACCGAGGGAAGAGGCAATTGAACAAGGATTCCGTGAACTGAAGGATCTTCATTAAACCTGGAGATAGAGTCAAGCACTTCCTCCTCTGTTGAGGTTTCGGGCAAATGTACTTCAAAAGAATTAATCCCTGCCGCCTCACAGGCTTTCTTCTTGTTACGAACATAAGTTGCAGAGTCCTTTCTATCGCCAACAAGGATCACAGCCAAACCAGGAACGACGCCAATGGCATCTTTCATTTTTGTAATCTCCAAGGCTATCTCCTCCCTAATCTGTTTCGCCACTGATTTACCATCAATAACTTTTGCGACACTATCTGCTGCCATTTTAGCTGCAACACAAACTTGTTAGATTCATCAAATGAAGTTTTTTTAGCAGTAACCAATGCAAGGAGAATGACGAGATTAGTACACAAACAAGCATTTTTAATGTAGTTAAATAAACAAAGATAAGAATGTAAACAAACCACCCGAATCTTGAAATATTTGTATTTCATACATTCAATGGTGGAGCTAGGGGTCTAGCAAGGACAATCACAACCCCAAACAATGGAATAGTTGAGATTTTTAATCAAAATATAAGCCTTTTTTTTTTCTGCTCATTTGACTTCTTTCATTAATAATTCGACCCCAACGACAAATCATGGTTCTGCCATTGCATTAGCAATTAGCAATCAAATTAGAAGTACCACCTCATTCACCATTTTGGCAAAACCGAAAGCAGTTGACATAAAATCATACTGAAGAGCATCATATAAGTCATATAAGTCATATCCCATGATAATTAGATATCACCTAAAAAATCATATTCACTAAATTTGTCATTTCACAACTCAAGTTCAAAACTTTATAACGAAACATCAAAATACACCAAACTCCTTATTTTACACACACCGAATAATTCAACAAATCAAATTCTCACATCAAAACATGCAATTAACTCATGTTGTACACAGAAACACCATCAGCCTACCAAGTGTTCGACAAAATGCGTCAAAGAAAAACAAACCCAAAACACTGAAAACGCAAATACCCAGAAGCTGAAATTGAACAAAGGGACAAAATAACCAAAAGGGTATTTTACCAAAATCATAAAACTTTACAGAATTCACAAAAAAAAAAAAGAGACCTGAAATGAGAGTTGAGGAAGCATGAGCACGAAGAGAAAGAGAAGGAAAGGAAGGCCTAGTGTTGTTGGAGGGTAAGAGAGAGAAGGAAAGGGAAGGAGAGAAAGAAGAAGTGCGACGGAAAGCTGGGGAAGTGAGAGGAAGAAGACGAGCAGTTGTTGAAGAAGAACAACAATCATGAAACACCATTGATGCCATTCTTTTTCTTCTTCTTTTTCTTTTTGTTGTGGTGTTGGGTTTTATTCGCTTAATAATAATGGGAGTGATGGTTTGAAGGTGACCGAGAGAGAGAGGGGGGTTTATTGATTTTAGGGGTTTACCACTTTACCGTTTACGAATCAAGTTTGCAACTTTGAATAGCTAAAATGGTAAGTGACATCATACATCTCGTACACAATTTTACTAAATTTTACATATTTTGATTTGCATTCCACATTTTTCATACCCACCCACTAAAAAAAGAGACAAATAAATACAAACAAAAAAAATCCGATAAATTACCCTGATGGGTGATAGTCTGATAGATTGATTATTCTCTACCATAGAGTATTTATGTCGAGAAAAAAGAACTCCAACATTTTTGTTTTTGAGCATATATGTATAATTTTGAGCTTATTACTTCAAACTTTATTTGTTTTTGAGCATATGTATATTTTTTTGAGCTTATTAAAATGAATAAACTCAGAAACTTTATAGTAAAACTCAGAATTTTTAAAACAAAACTCAAATTTTTTGTTATAATGCTCANAAAAAAAAAAAAAAAAAACTATAATAAATAAAAAAAAAAAAAAAAAAAACCAAAACAAAAAAAAAAAAAAAAAAAACAACCTTTTACCAAAAAAAAAAAAAAAAAAAATGAAAAAAAATTTTAAAAAAAAAAAAAAAAAAAAAAAGAAAAAAAGATGTCAATCCTCTTTACCATGTACACCCGTGGGCCGTGGTTAATTTGCAATTTGATAAACATTACCCTTTATTAGAGTTTCATCACATCTACTCAAGTTTTTCCATCAATTCATGTACTATTTATGGATTTATGGTCAAACACCCTCATATTTTTTTAAGCTAACTTTTAACAATCTATACTTGCATTTTTCATCAAAATTATGTTCTATCTATTAGACCTGTACTCAGGTCGGGCTAGGGTCGGGTCGGGCTCTCCTGGTCAAACCCGGGCCNNTATGCTTGACCCGGGCCAGGACCAGAGGCAGGCTAATGCCGGGCCGTGCTGGCGGGCCTTACCATTTTATTTTTTTATTTTTTATTTTTGCTAAAATGGCGAGCCAAGGCCGGGTCGGGCTGGAATTTCAGGACCCAGGCCAGGCCAGGGTTAACGGCGGGCTAAGGCCGGTTCAGGTCAGGCTGCATAAAATAACAGGCTATGCCAAGTCTGGGCCGGGCCGGGCCAGCTCTACTATCTATAGATTTATGGTCAAACAACTCATTTTAGTCTGTTATCACTTTATTGCTCCTCAAGGGAGTTCCGTGGAGGTAATACGACATTTTTACAATTTAATGTAAAAGTGATATTATAGGTGGTAAAAAGGGTACAAATTAAAGGTAAAAATAAAATGAGTACAATTATTATAAACAGGTACGAAATTTACCATAAAAGGGTTACAAAAGACGCATAAAACAGTACATAAGAGTTATTTCTCAATCTCTCCCAAATTTTTGATTTTGTGTTGTGGAGAAGTGGAGTTGGCAATTGATTATTCCCCTTTCTTTGATCTTTTAGAGGAATCCAATACTTCATGTCAATCATGTTTCACCATAAAAGTACAGTGAATGTTTGTTTTAACAACCTTCAAATTGAAAAATAGGAAAAACATGCACACAAGGACACAAAGATACTTGAAAAGAAAAAACGGAGGAGCTACAAAATAATTTGGATTCAACCCTTAAGAACATGTAACAGATCGGCAAAAGGCACATAGAAAACGAATGCACTACCATCAACCAATGCCTTCAACACTCAAAACTCCGAACCATAAAGCACTATATACAACAATGTGCTTTGTTTTGAGACTATGAAGTTAGCTCCCCTCTTTCACGAGCAATAGAAGTCGAAAGTATTCCAAGATCTCGATTTAGCAGTGTGAGGGCAGATTCACACTCGGAGATTATTCTCACTACTGAAGATGGCTCACCACCTACTGTTTCAGATGACCCTGCCTTCACTGTGTCATGTGAATCTCGAAGACTCCTTAAATTCCCCAGGAACTGCACATGTAACCAAATAATCAGGTCATTACTGATAAAGAAAAACGTATCTGATATGGTTTTACAAGTGAGACCAAGCCAATTAAGCCTTCAGAGAATATATATAGATTTGGGTTGGTCTCGTAGAAATTGAATGATCCACTGACCCATTCCGGTTTAGACAAGTGCACTCAAGATTTGGCTTGACCTCTGCTTTTCCGTGCCCCTTCGGGTTATTTGCCTACCTAGAAGTAGAAGTCTACAAGGCATTAACTAGTAGCATTCCCAAAAAGAGTAGTACCTTTAACAGCATTTTATAGGCTTCTAGTAACCGATTTGCAGCAGGGCCAAAACCATGAAGCTGAGGTACCTCCATCATGTGTGTCCAAGGGCGTATTTCCTACAAGTAAATATGAGAAATCATCAGAACACAACGACATTTGCATCAATACCAAGAACTTATATCATATATTGCATGTTCAAATCCATTTATAAGGATGCTCTAGGATATGTA
>LHUT01001075.1:19322-30494 GCA_001412135.1 Silene latifolia subsp. alba
ACTCAAAAAAATGGGAAAACGAGTAAAGGAAGCAAGAGGGAGAGAAAAGTGCAAAGGCAACATACATAAAAAGCTTAGAGTTAGCAGAAGATTGAGGGGAAATAAGTGTGAAGAACAATGCAGAGAAGAAGTTATCTAAAAGACGAAAATCACAAGGAAGCAATACAAAACAAGTCATTCTTTATGAACATGAACCAGAATTTTTTTTAAAAAAAAAAGTGCAGTAACAAACTTATTCAATTACCTCCAATCGGGATTATCGGCAAACATACTGGCCTCAACAAGATCAACAATGAGCTGAAGCTCTTCTGTCCGATCTTCATAAGTTCCACGACCCTAAAGTGATAAGTATGCTCAGTTACGCTTATAAAGAGCCAACCATCAATTAGAGTATGATCTTTAAATATAGTATCACCAGCAGATCCGTTTGCTAAATCGCAAGATAATATTAAACAGGACTCGATGCCAAAAGGTAGAAATTTAAACATATGATATTAGCACCAACAGAGACAGAACATATAAACTGAATCAAGTGGATGTTGCATACACATGAATTTATCATATAATATTAGCATTCAACTTTGTTGCATGCCTAAAGGCAAGTGACTCTATAACATANCTCTTCCGATCTTATGCTCAGTTACGCTTATAAAGAGCCAACCATCAATTAGAGTATGATCTTTAAATATAGTATCACCAGCAGATCCGTTTGCTAAATCGCAAGATAATATTAAACAGGACTCGATGCCAAAAAGTAGAAATTTAAACATATGATATTAGCACCAACAGAGACAGAACATATAAACTGAATCAAGTGGATGTTGCATACACATGAATTTATCATATAATATTAGCATTCAACTTTGTTGCATGCATAAAGGCAAGTGACTCTATAACATATGATCATATCACACAGGCACCACATTATACAGCACAGGAGCAATATCAAATACACAGGACTCGAGGCCAGAAATCTGAAATTAACACGAAACTAAAACATATTGTTGTAGCAGATACATGGGCAAAACCAGTGTGTAAGAGAAGCACACCACTACGTGGACAAGAACTAATAATGAGTGCCAGCACAACCCGCACGAACATGACAAAAAAACAGAAAAAAAATTTGGAACAAGGAAGCCAGTTAATCATCTCCATTTCCCCTCCCAATTACTTGTTAATGGATAAGATCTAAATTGGAGAAAAAAATGACAGTTCAGATTTAATTGGATGGCGTACAAATTGGGGTGTAGATTGAAGTGTCTCAAATAAAACTGAGCCATCTATTTTGTTCCCATATGAAATCATGACCATTAATAGGTAATGAACAAGTAATACAGGAGGAGGGAAAGTACTAAAAATTAACATAACTGAGGATGCAGCAACAGTGACATTATCCCAATGCCTCAGAGACTCTCCAACATTCTCAATATGATACCCAACTTTTCCATGAGTGGCAAACAGAGCAAGTTTTTCCCGGATAATCCCCATAATGGAAATCGTGTCAACCAGCAGCCACTTCAAATTATCACAAATGAGGACGATATTTAAAGAAAAAAAAAGACATAATTTTCCGAAAGTTTAACAATATCAACATACTGCAGCTATAGCCAATTTTATGTGATGGTCGACCTATACCACAACTCCAACATAATGAGATAATTACACCAACACACTTTGAAACGTCAAGCAATGCTCCAGATTCCAGAACTATATACTAGCTGAAACTCAACTTACTTGAATGACTTCTGTATCTATTGTTGTCGTAATACCCAAAAACTTCGCAATTTCTGCCAAATCTGTAAAGAAGAACAAAATTTAGCATAAAAAAGATCCATTTCACAATTCAACCCATGTCCACATTCTCGTTAATTAGTAGCTACATTGCCAGTACACAAACCAGAAGACAAACGGTAACGAGATAAAGTTTCATTCAAAACCAAAAGGGATTGAAGCTTAAACAGTTAAATCATCTTTTAACGCGTGTAAAGAGCAGAAAAATCGACATATAAGATATAACATCAAAATTGAGATATTGGTTTTAGCTTGTTGAAGTCAGATACTCAAATCGGGCATCCTCTCAATACTACTTACACACGCAAGTTCACCAAAATCTACAGGACAAGACAGCTAATAGTCATATTAATACGGTTCATACTCTAAAGAATCAATTTTTTTATTTCTTTGCGTTACCACTCGGAACCCATTTGATTCCTCAATGGATACAAGAACGACTTTTCACATGATAGATAGGACTTTCTTTTCCCCTTATTCAATCACTTCCTTGTAAAATAAACGGAGATACAACAATAATGACCAAAAACTCTCAAGCCACAAGTGCTTACGCAACATCAAGCTTAACATTTCTCATAATAAAGCTCTTGGGGCAAGAACAATGCCATAACATAGTAAAAGTATTCTCAACTGAAGGTCCTATGGAGCATACACTGGATGCGAGAAGTCTCTTCATCACGATCAACGCCATCACCTTGTTGATTTTGCTGAGAGAAGGGTGACTTGTCACCTAAAAGCCTACAAACATATGAGCAAAAAAGGGCCCCCTCAGACTTTGCGGCAACACAATGGGGAAGACAATATGGTATCTTTGAGAAGTAAGTCATCATATCATGGAGTGGTCAGTCGTGTAACAAACTTAAGTTGTAAATCCCAAGAAGAGGAAACATCTTCCAATCCCAAGTCAATAGGTGTTGTTTGTTTTTTGTATCTATTGATGATAATAGGCAATGAAATGGTTGTAGGCCACGCCCAAAAGGACGAGCGAGAGTAAGTTCATTAGCTAAAAAGAGGTTCTATACTGCTAGTTCAATTTATCACCCTAGACATAACCATAAGCTCTGATACCATGTAAAGTTCATATCATGGGTCAAGGTCACATCCACAAGAAGAGGACAAAATCTACCTCATAAGCCCAAACGAGATTCCATTCCAATTGCCAATGAAAGGAGTAAGCCCTTGGTTTATAAAGTGATCAATTCTCTCCTAATATCCTCTTTTATGAATGTCATGCACTCACATGTACTCCGTCCCATTCACTAGAATCATAACAGTTACTGAATATATGTAAGGAGTATTTTATTCAAATGGTATGATTCAGTGAATGGGAGAGAGCTCTTCAACATGTACATATTCAAATGTGAATATAAGTTACAACATCGGTGGACGTTCAACTAGATCACCACAACTTTATACCCCAGCCAAACCTAANTATGTAAGGAGTATTTTATTCAAATAGTATGATTCAGTGAATGGGAGAGAGCTCTTCAACATGTACATATTCAAATGTGAATATAAGTTACAACATCGGTGGACGTTCAACTAGATCACCACAACTTTATACCCCAGCCAAACCTAAAACTTTGCACCTATTTTAAGAAATGGGGAAAATGATCATTGGAACTGAAATCCTAATCAAATGCAACTCGCCAACTCATACCCATATCACAAATAAATCTCCCGATTTACAGATTGTCTAACAACAGCGAGATTATCACATTTCAATACACTGCTAGACTCCAGTCAACATATTAACCTATCAAAACAATTCCACAATCCAAACATATGCTACATTACATGTTTGAACAACTTAATCAAACACTTCACAGTTTCAAAATTGCAGTATAAATGTATAAATCGACGAAATGAGCAAAACCTAAAAAAAAGCCACTCAAGAAGATCATAACGCTGGGTGCCAGGATAAAGAAGAGATTGAGGAGATGCATCTGCTCTAGAATAATTCAACATTGTCAGCTTCTTCTTTATCTCCTCCATTTGCTTTGCCGCCATTTCTAGATATTTCTACAACAACTGAGAAAACACAAAAACATTAAAATTACGAAAATTCATCTAATATACACATAAATTCAAGTGAAAATTGTCATTTACCACCTACTATTTACCATATTTTACAAACTACCACCTTGTATTTTGTTTATTACAAATTACCACCTATATTACATGGTATATATCCCATCTACCACCGTATTTCATTCCCGATCATCATTTTACACAAGTTTCGAGACTCTCAACTCGTTAAGTTAATAAACTATAAAATGACTAAAACACCCTAACTTTAATCCACTCAAAACACATGCTACCAATTACCATCCAAATTAAAAGATAAACTACATCAATCCATCACCACCACTCCAATAATTCATCATCGTTACCTACTACCTTCATCCTTCCAAAAAAAAAAACCAGAAAAATGAGTTGTGAATTGCAACCCAAAACCCCCCAAAATCAATAAACATAATTTAAAGATCCCTAAGAAATGCGTTTAATTTGCAGCATAAACACAACTGATAGAACTACAAATTTATGTAAAACTCATTTCAACATCATNTGTTTGTCTGATTTGTTTTTTTGGAAACTGTAATCTATCTTGTTACCTTTGAATTGGTCGTAGATGGAGAAAATGCAGGTGGATGTTGAGCGGAAATCGGGTTTTCGAAATTAGGGTTTTGAAATTGGGGAAATCTGGAAGTAATAAACTTGAATTGGTGAAGATGATAAAAGACGGAAGACAGAGAGTGTTAGTTTCGCCGGCGTTTACCGTAAACTTGGTAAATTTGAAATATTTAACAACGGATTTAATCATATGGATTAAATTGATCACTACGTATGAGATCTTGTCGCACATTTTTTTTTTTTTATTAGCCAAGAAAACTAGTTTGATCTAGGACCAACACATCTCATCCTTTCGAATGAGTTACATAAGTTAAGTTGAAGCCACCGGCTATCAAAGCACCTCGAAAGAGTTGGACATGAATGTCTAATATATAGTAGCCATGAATTTAGCAACCTTGTTGGCTTCAAGAAATCAATGTTTAATTATCACTTCATCAAAAAAATGAAGTCTAATTTCACATCCTTGAAAATATTAGAAATTTCCCAAGGAATTTGCCAAATAACTCGAATTGAGTTAATAACACATAAATTATCACCCTCCACAATTAACTTAAATTTGAACCGTATCAAATCAGTGATAACTAATATTTTTTTTTTTTTTTTTTACAATATACTTCCTCTGTCCCGGTCATTTGTTGTCCTTTTCTATATTGGGGTGTCTCAATAAATTGTTGTCATTTCTATTTTTTCTATTTTAAGAATGAACTTGATGAACAATTTGATCATTCATATCCAATTTGTTCCACTTGTCATTTAGTAATTGGTCAATTCCTCTTTCCTTGGTCTTTATATCAAAATCAAAGGACAACAATTGACTGGGGCGGGGGAGTATAACATAACATGTGTTTTACTGGATATTATAATATACCTTTGATTTTTCAAAATCATACTTCGTCTTATTCTCTAAAATCTTCCACATTTTTTAAAACGGTAAATTCATAAAGATCATTCAATTTCCTTTTTTTGTCTATTATTTGTGGTTATAATAACTTATGATCTCATATTCTCTCTTTACTTTCATTACATCAACATATATACCACTAAGGCACTAAATTTTACGCCAAAATAAATGTGGAAGAACTTAGTGAATAGGAGTGAGTACAAGATACCCCTAATCTCAATAAATTGTTCTACAAATACTTTAAATGCTAAATTTTTACAATTTCAAATAGGGTAAATTGATGATGGGTTTTTCTATCATGTTTCCATAAGGAGCCAATTAAGAAATAATTACACCAATATATCATGAGATTTTGAATAGTGAACTCATAACTACCATACTTAGAGAATTAATGGTGTAATTATTTCCTTAATTGGCTCCTTATCATGTGGCCATTGGGGACATGATAGAAAAACTCATGATTATTACTCTCTTTTATAATCTACTTTTTGAAACTTACTCCCTTATATAAATTTTCATCAAATATTGCTCATATTTTAATTCAGGTCACAAAAAAGAAAATATTTCATCCAAAACTTGAAATTTGGTACTAACTCTCGTTGCTTCTGAATGTATTGCCCTTTACATTATTACATGACCAATTTAAATTAATGGAATTACTTTTTCACATACGGATTTTACTTTTTCACATACATTTTTTCATAAAGTTTCCATATCATACTCTTCTCCTAAACGCAATCCCTCTTCTTCCTTAACATAATCAAATTAACTCATATATACACATATAGCCTAAAATCGAATTTAAAGAACTTGAACAATGGATTATAATTCTCCAATTAGTGAAGTAATTTTAACAATTATTAATACATTTTTTTTAAAAAAATTTTAGGTTTATGCATAACTATTATTGTTAATTAGGGTTTGACAAAACGTTAGAATTACAACAATTTGATTGGTATTTTGGTTTGTAATTAAATATGGCTTGATCTTAATCCAACGTCACCGACGACTGGATTTATTGGAGCAGTTGAACGGAGGTGGTGTTGGTGATGAAGGTAGATTAGGGAAGAGAGAAAAAAAATTAATTGGATGAGCATAAGAAATATGACAAGGGTATAATTGGAAAAAAACGTATGTGAAAGGGTAAAACCCGTATGTGAAAAAGCACGCCCCTAAATTAATCTCCGTCCTCCCAAATTTGTTAAACAGTGATAGATATAACTTAATGGATTTAAAAAATTTGGGAAGAAGGAGGTTGATTTATTGGTCACGTAGTAAGGCAGTGGACAATACAATATTACAGTTATAAGCAACAAGAGTTAGTAAAAAAATTCAAAATTTAGATGGAATATTCTCTTTTCTGTGACCAGAATAATTAAATGGGAGCAGTATTTGATAAAAGTTACATGTGTTTGGAGTAAGTTTCAAAAAAATTATATAAGGGAGGAAGTTTAAAAAAATGGATCATATAAGGGAGTAATAATCAATTTACCCTTTCAAATATTAAATTTGGACGGTTTTAGTTGATTACGCATTCAAAATAGGAGACCTGTCAATATAAACTTTATTTATTTGTCAATGTACAATTTTTTTGTGACAATATGTAACCATTATGTGAAGGACATAGACCTTCACCATTGTTGATGTGTATAGAAGCTTAAAATAGAAGAACGGTTTGTTATAGAGAAAGATATGATTTGTTATAGAGAGATAAAATGAATGTCAAAAGTATATTGTGTTAGTTACAATACTTCTATTTATAGTAGTTACAATGCTTCTAACTAACTTAGTCAACTAAGCTTGCCTTGACTTCCTTATATTGTCACACTCCATCCTCAAGTTGGACTCGATTTATTGTATCTGAGGCCAAGCTTGGCTGTAAGGAAGTTATGTTGTTGAGACGCTAAAGCCTTGGTCATCAAGTCAGCTAACTGTAAGCATGTCCTAATATGTTGAGTGTTCAAAAAACTTTCTTGCAATTTATCTCTAACATAGTGACAGTCCACCTCTAGGTGTTTAGTTCTTTCATGGAAGACAGGGTTATGTGTTATATGCTCTACTGCTTGACTGTCCCAAAACAAGGGAATGGGTTTAGGCACATCAACTTGTAGGTGTGCCAGCAGATTGTTAATCCAGACCATTTCTGAAGTAGTGAATGACATGCTTCTGTATTCTGCCTCTACTGAACTCTTACTAACCGTTTTTTTGTTTCTTCATTTTCCAGGATATCAGTGAATCCCCAAGAAAAATGCAATAGCCACTCAATTATCGTCCTGAGAAAGCATATTTTGCCCAGTCTGAATCACTGTAGGCAGTAACAGTCAGAGAATTTTCTGCTGGATAGAAGAGACCAGTATTCACCATGTTCTTCAAATATCTCACAACATGAGTTGCTGCTTGTATATGAGGTAATCGTGGCTGCAAGAGAAATTGGTTGAGGTGTTGTGTTGAGTATAAAATGTCTGGTCTTGTCATACTCAAATAAAGCAACCTATCAATAAGCCTTCTATACTGCTCAAGATTATCAAGAAGTTCCCCTAAATCAGTAGATAGCTTCAGCCCTTTGGATAATGGAAAATCTGCTGCTATACAGTCTTCCATATGCATATCCTTCAAGATATCAAGAATGAATTTCCTTTGATTTACCAGTATTCCAGTAGCATTTCTGGCAATTTCTAATCCTAGGAAGTATCTCACTTGTCCTAGGTCTTTAATTGTAAAAGCTTCATGTAATGCTCTTTTTAGCTGGGCAATCGCATGTACTGATTCACCTGTAAGGAGCACATCATCCACATACACTAGAGCTATAGTGAACTTCTTTGTAACTTTATCCTGCCTTGTAAACAAAGAATAGTCTTGTTTAGACTGTATGAAGTTGTGTTTCTGCAAGAATCTAGTCAGTTCAATGTTTTATTGTCTTGAAGCTTGCTTCAAACCATACAAAGATCTTTTTAATTTGCAAACTTGTCCAGACTTAGCTCACGAGTATATCCCTCTGGTGGAGTCATATAAACTTCTTCATCAATAAAACCATGCAAAAAAGCATTGTTTATATCCAATTGATAAATTGGCCAGTTCTTAGAGGCAGCTAAGGCCAATAAAACCCTTACCGTTGCAAATTTAGCAACTGGGGAAAAAGTATGAGTATAGTCTTTGTACTTGACCTGATTATATCCTTTAGCCACCAACCTAACTTTAAATTTTTCTATGGTTTCATCTGCTTTATGTTTAATCTTGTACACCCACCTTGATCCTATGGGTTTATGTCCAGTGGGTAATGTGGTTAATTCCCAAGTTTAATTCTCATCAAGAGCTTGTAGCTCTTTATTCATTGCATCCACCCATCTGTTATCTTGGCTTGCTTGAGAAAACGAGACAGGTTTTGTCCCACCTAATAACATTAGCTAAAGACTGAACATATTCTGGTGAGAAGTCAACAAGATCAGAAAAAATAGCTGCACAAACAGCATTGGACCTATGCCTAACCTGAGATGTATTAACAGGTACTTTATGAGACACTTGATAACCAGCTAATCTATTGGATAGCTGTCTTGGTCTTGTGGACTGTCTGACATTAGTTTGTTGTGACTGACTGATATCTATGACTTGCTCTTGAACTGTGACATTCCCTTCAGTAGAAGGGCTGGCAATAAAACCAGAATCAAGATTCTGTGTGACCTGACTATTCTCAGCTGGTCTACCAAAACCTGAGCCACTAGGGACTCCCATATTATTAGTTGAACCATTACTAACTATAGGAATATGCACAGTTGCAGGAATTAGTTCATTTGTATCATGGAATAAACCTACCATTTCACCAGATTTGACTGAATCTACCTCCTGTTCTTGATAGGGAAATATGTCTTCCTGAAATATGACATCCGTTGCTGTAAAAGTAGTATGATGCTTCATATCATATAATGTATATCCCTTTTGCCCATATGGATATCCAATGAATACACACTTTCTAGCTTTATCTGCAAATTTATCCTTACCAGTATTTGTCCTAGCAATAGGGGCATAACATTGACACCCAAAAACCCTCAGTTCATCATAAGTTGGTTTCTTCTTAAACAAAACCTCAAAAGGTGTTTTCCATCCCAGAATAGCAGTGGGCATTTTATTAATAAGATATGTTGCTGTAAGGACATTATATCCCCAAAACTTTATTGGTAGATTAGCATGAATTCTCAAAGCTCCAACTGTCTCTATCAAATGCCTATGTTTCCTTTCCACCCGTACATTCTGTTGTGGCCTGCCCACAATGCTTCTTTGATGCACAATACCATGCTGCTGAAATAACTGAAGACAAAAATCTTGAAAGAATTTTGTACCATTGTCACTTATAAAGGTCTTAATCTTACAAGCAAACTGAGTATCAACAAACAATATGAAATTCTTCAATAAATCTGGCACTTGAAATTTATTTTGGAACAGATAAATCCAAGTGACCCTTGAATGGTCATCTAAGATAGTCAAAAAATACTTGGCTCCTGTCCTGCTTGCTGTTCTATATGGACCCCAAAGATCCAAATGAACTAACTTAAATAGATTGACAGCATGGGAATCACTTCTTTGAAACGATTGAATATGAAATTTAGACATTATACATGTCTCACAAGTAAGTTTATGAGTACCAGAAATATTCATTACATGTTTGAGTCTGTCAAAAGAGCTACGACCAAGCCTAGAATGCAATAGATCTAGATTACATTCTTTATTACAAACATTTGAAGAGGAACAATGTGGTACTATAGTATGTGGTACTATAGTAGTTGACTGAGTCTTTAACTCTTGCTCTTTATTCTTCAAGTGTGGCTCAAACCAGTATAAGCCTCTCCTTTTCTCAGCTAAAGCCAAAGGAACCTTACTGGAAAGGTCCTGAAAAGCACAATACTTATTAGTGAATAAGAAAATCATAGAGGAATGTTGTATCAGTCTACTAACTGATAATAGATTTTGCTTGAAATCAGGAACAATTAACACATCCTTCAATTTAATTGCCTCAGTAAGATCAATATTTCCAATCTTGTGAACTAATTTAATAGTTCCATCTGGCAAACCAATCATAATAGGTTTACTCAATAACCTAATATCATATAACATATCTTCATAAGATGCCATATGGTCAGAAGCTCCTATGTCAACAATCCAAGATAACTGACCATAAGTTTTTGCTACAGTACATGCCTGTGAATACAGATCTGTACCTACAAAGTTAACAAAAGAAGAAGCTCCTGCAGAATTGGCTTTGTCAGATAGAGCCTTGTATACTTGCTGCATAACATTCTGCATAATACCATCCATCATAACTGAGTTCACTCCTGGCACCCGAGTAACTGCAACAGCTGCAGGAACAGTGTGACTCTGATCTGCAACATTAACCTCAAGAGGATTGTCAGGGAAAGGTACATAATCAACATTATTAGTATTGGCATTCCTGTGGTAAACATTGCCTTTACCACCAGAGTTATAATTTCTTCCCCTTCCCCTTGAATATCCATTACTGTTGCCTTTTATTTTCTGAAAGCAGTTTGCAGGAGGATGACCTTTCTTTCCACAATGTTTATAAGGATTAAACTGAAAACAACTGGCCAAATTATGACCTCTTCTCTTACAATGAGTACAAAACGTTTGTTCTTTGTCAGCAACACCATCCACTCTCTGTCTCTTCCAGTCACCCTGAGTGACATCAGTAGATCTAGCAGATACATAAGCACTTGCCTCAGCATGAGCACTAGCAACTTCAGAGATTTGCCTCTAACAGAAGGCATACGGAACGAGTAAGATGCTACGAGCCAGCTGCTAAACAAAGGCAAGCAACTTGATCACAGGTTTCTTTCTGA
>LHUT01001077.1:0-23674 GCA_001412135.1 Silene latifolia subsp. alba
GAGTAAAGGGAGGAAAGGATGACTGTATGACGATATGAGTTGGCATTAAGGGTGAATGGGGGTCTTTAGGATTTAATAGAGAACGACCAAGGATAGAGACCGTACTCTTTGTTTTATCAAAGAGAACGGTTCTGGATATATAACCGGTCTCTTTTATATTTTAAGACGGTTGGTCAAACCTAACCGTTATCTTTGTTAATGTACGAGAACGGTTTGAAGCAAACAACCGTTCTCTATTGGAATCCTATATGCCCGCCAAACTAAAAATAACAAAGTGATCGGTTCCGCTATCAACCGTTCTTGAAAGGGCGTTCTCTTTGCCTTAAATTGTAGTAGTGCGAGGTGCCACCAGAGAGTCTCTTGATGGCCAATTCTTGTCCATTCTTATGTATCCCCTGTTAAAATATTTGATAGAATTATGTAGGAATTACAATGTGATTTGAGAAGCTAGCGATATGAACGAATTAAGCTGAATGTTGAAGAGACTACATACCTTGTAAACCATACCAAAGCCTCCTTCACCCAGCATGTTTTCGTCTGAGAAATCTTGTGTTGCAATTTTCAAAGTTTTGAAACTATATTGCTTAAATTCCGAGTCTGCAAGACCCTCAACATCACTTTCTACTGTTTCATTATAAGGGTCTCATTAGAAGTACCCTTGTTATTTACCAATGCTTAAAATAGCTCTCTCAGAAAGAGTAAAAAAGTTAAAACAAATGATTGGAACGGAGGGGTACAATACATACATAAAGGTTCATAGGTCACAAGACTTACCCGTACCATTATAGAATGGTGATGTCAAAGGTATTTCGCTGCTGCCTTCTTTTGGCTCTTTACGACAATAACATATCCCGCAAACCACAAATAGAACGAGCAATCCAACTGATACGGAAGCTGCTATCGCTGCTATAGCTCGCGAATTTGGTGATGTTGTCTTGCTTGTTTCTGAACCTAATTAAAAAGATGAATGAAAAGACAAACAATATTATCAATAATAACAATTGCAATTCCCTTTTGGATCCTCTTCGAATGATATTACCGCCTCTCGCTTGTGGCTTAAACGAAAATTCCGATGTTTGCCAGTTGGCTTGTAATTTACGATGCCTACATGCGGGATATAAAATTGTATGATGACCTGATACTTCCTCCATTCAACTCCACTCTATCAATTTCATTTTTGTACACTATTTACAAGTGACTATTCAATTTCAATTTTCTCTCGGTATGTAAGTGAAAATATATTCATGTGGGATCTTGTTTGATTCGTCTTTACGAGTATATTAAAAATATCTAACTTTCATAATTTTTGCAAATATGTAGCTAACGATATTTACCGTGCTAAACACGCGTTGTCAAACGTGAAAAAGGAAAGTGGTAGAGTGGAGTTGAAGAAAATTTCTTGGGTACACCAGGTGTACCACGTCATCGTACACCCTAGCCAAGAAGATCATTAGAACTACTCAAACTCTCCATAAATAATGAAGTAAAATCTATAGGAAATATAACTCAAGGTTTATCATTGTTTAGGGTGTACGATAATCTTGTACCCTGGTGTACTCAAGAATTTTCGGAGTTGAATGGGGGAAGTATAATAGAGAGTAGATTAATAGTATTTTTTTTATTAAATTAAAAGCATAAGAACACGGCAGATCAGATCCATTAAAATGTATTCTAAATCAAAATATACTGGGTGGTTTGTCAAATGCATTAGATAGCTCATGTCAAATGCAAAGGAATGAAATTAAAATTCACCTTTTTGGATAGCCGGGGCAGGAGGAGGACGCCGCGGGGACGGAGGCGGAGACGGCGGATCTTCCAGAAAGGGACTTGGATAATACACTAACAGACAACTGGGAAATAAGACTTTCCCCCCATTACTAGCATTACAACATATAGCCATTTCAGATAATGCAGTTTTGAGACAATGATTACAACCAGAAGTATTAAGATCAGCGGTGCATTGTGCAAAACTGTACAAGTTATCGAACTCCGATGTCAACTCGGTACGCCCTGAAGCAAAATATGGCAAGGTAGATGATGCATTTTTTATCACTCCATCCATTGCACTTGCTAGCTTGGGAGCAAATTCATTGTAGTTTGGTACTCTGACCCCAACTGATTCAGCTATGGCAGGAGATGTCTCGGACAAAGAGAAGATGTTACGGTTAGCATAACGTAATAATACGAGTCCAAAGCCCATCTGCTCTCCAACGGCTACATACCACAATCTGGGCAACAATCTTCTATATTATTATGTAATGATTCACTAGCCGTTAGCACATATTTACCTTCCGTAAATATCGTAGTCAAAGGATGTATATATAGTAGCATCTACATACATGTACAGGCAATTCATTCTATCATATCAATAAGAATACCAATATTTCCATATCTCTATTTATAATATGGTATCAGCTAGGTTAATATAATCTTTCTTTTTACATTCTGCCTCCTCACGTTTCTCAAATCTCAAAAATTCACCATGACAAACAACGCCGAAATCGTCGATAACTCGAAATCACAAACTTACTCATTCGTCCATGTCGAAAATCCGAGCAATAACATTACCCAAATCATGTTTAACGGTAACAACTACGACGAATGGTCCCGAGCTTTTCTCCTTGCGTTGCTTGCAAAAGGAAAAAGCGAATATCTCGACGGCACCGTGACCAAGCCTGCCACCACGGCAGCCACCTATCCCGCGTGGCGTTCTGCCAATGCACTTGTCACTGCATGGATCTTCAATTCTCTCGATTCCTCGATCCGAAAAACGATTTCCCTCCGTCCCGAAGCCAAACAGGTATGGCTCGATATTAAAAATCGATTCTGTCAAAACAACGATGCTCGTCTCTATCGCTTGCAGGCCGATCTTCTTGCTTGTCGCCAAGGACCCACTGAATCTCTCATGGCTTACTACGGGCGACTGACTGCGATTTGGGACGATATTCTCGAAGTTGATCCGATCCCACCATGTTCCTGTGCCGTCTGTCCCTGTGATTGGGTCCAAATTATGGACTCCCGTCGCGGTAAGAAACGAGTTCTTGATTTCCTTATGGGCCTTGATGACCGGTATGATACTGCCCGCTCCCAAATACTTGGTACCACCCCTCTCCCTAGTCTTGATTTTGCCTACAATAGATTGCTTCAAGAAGAGGGAGTTCGTTCCCTTCACTCGACCAAAACAGAGTCTCGACCCGACACCATGGTGTTTGCTGCTCGTGTTCATCACGGGTCTAAACAGTCAGGGGGGTCTCTCGCGACAATCGTAATACCCAAAACAGAGTCCCCTCTGATAATCGCCCTTTTTGTCTTGCTTGCCAACGTCCTGGTCATTTTTTTAAAGCTTGTTATCGTGTGACCGGGAATTTTCCCGAATGGTGGGGTGAGCGACCTAGAGACCGTGTTTATCTCCCTCCTAATGCGACCGACATGAGTCAAGCCGTCTTCGTACCTGATGAAGCAGGCCGTGCTCGCTGGGCACAAATTAAGTCCTCCACGGCCTCCTCTGCATCACGGCCTAAAACACATGACACCACTGGTCATGCTCCTCCTTTCCCACGCGCCAACATGGCCTCGGGTCAGGTTCCTCCGGCTGGTAACACTGCTGCCTCGTCCTCCCGTCCTCCTGTGACTAATCTTGACAAGCTTGACCTCAACAATCTCACTCCCTCGGAACTTGAGGAAGTAGCACAATGGTGGAAATCGCGTAAGACCGACGCCACTGATCATCTCAATGGTAATATTTCCTCTTTCTCTTGGATTATTGACACGGGTGCGTCCCACCATATGTCGGGATGCCTCGCTAATTTTATTAATATACATAACATCACTCCTCTGAGTGTTGGACTGCCGAACGGAGACACGGCCATGGCGTCCCAAAGCGGTGATATTCGCTTATCTTCACGACTTATTTTAAGAAATGTGTTATACGCACCAAACTTACTTTGCAACTTGATTTCTGTTTCGTGCCTGTTACTTGATTCCTCACTTATTATACAATTTTCCCATCACTTATGTCTTATTCAGGACCGTTCCTCGAAGACGGTGATTGGTGCGGGTGAACAAGTCGAGGGATTATATTACCTGAAGAGTGTCCGATCAGACGATGTCCTTATCTGCTCCACCAAAACAGTCGATGAATTTGAATTATGGCACCGTAGGTTGGGGCACCCTTCTTCAGCTATTTCTCGTTTTTTATCTATTTCAAATAAAACAAACAATTGCTCTTTTCATAGCAAGCACTGTGACATTTGTCTCCGTGCTAAACAAACTCGGGCACAATTTTCTTTAAGTTCGAACATTGCTACTGGTATTTTTGAATTATTACACTGTGATTTATGGGGGCCTTACTCGGAAAATGCCTCGTGTGGATCCCAATATTTTTTAACTATCGTCGATGATTTTTCCCGGTCCACATGGGTATATCTCCTACGTCGGAAAAGCGACACTCGTCAAACCTTACTAAATTTTTTTGCCTTAATCGACCGACAATTTAATAAGAAGGTCAAAACTATTCGTAGCGACAATGGCACCGAATTTACGTGTCTCGAAAGTTTTTTTAATGAAAACGGCATCATTTTTCAAACATCAATGGTAGATACCCCCCAACAAAATGCCCGAGTTGAAAGAAAACATCGCCATATTTTAAATGTTGCTCGTGCTTTATTATTTCAAGCAAACCTACCTATCTTCTTTTGGGGGGAATGTATTCTCGCTGCCGTATATCTAATTAATAGAACCCCGAGTATTTTTCATAAAGGTAAAACACCCTACGAAATTATTTTTAACAAACCCCCACCTATGGGTCACATTCGAATCTTCGGCTGCTTATGTTATGCCCGAAATATCAACCGTCCCAATGACAAGTTCGCCCCTCGAGGGCGCAAGTGTGTCTTCCTCGGTTACCCGTTTGGCAAAAAGGGGTGGAAAGTATATGACTTGGACACCGGTACTTATTTTTCATCTCGCGATGTTGTCTTTGTCGAACACGAATTCCCGTACTCATCCTTACCCACTCGTGACGAACCCCAACATACTTCGTCCTTCCTCGACGACACCCTTATACCCATCACCACCATCCTTACCCCCACAAACAACCCCTTCGACCCCCACCATCGACACCACGTCTCCCTCTACCACCACCACCCCCGACACCGCCTGCTCCACAGCTACCGGACCCACGCCTGACACCACAACCCCGGCTCCATCTTCGACCCCAAACACAACCCCCTCGGCCAATACGGATACCCCATCCGTGTCCACAACCGAACCAACTACCTTGGGCAAAGGTCATCGGATCAAGATACCCAATTCTCGTCTCAAAGGATTTGTTCGCCCACCTATTAATCCCTCGACACACGTTACTCTCGCAACATCATCATCTTCAGGTACAAAGTACCCTATTTCACATTATGTTGATTATTCTAAGTTTTCAACTAACCACAAACTTTTTCTAGCGGCCGTGACCGACAATTACGAGCCGAATTCGTTCAAAGAAGCTATGCAGGTACCTCAATGGAGAGAAGCAAT
Source organism: Silene latifolia subsp. alba (assembly GCA_001412135.1). Lineage (NCBI taxonomy): Eukaryota > Viridiplantae > Streptophyta > Magnoliopsida > Caryophyllales > Caryophyllaceae > Silene > Silene latifolia. Next base: position 5,530 of record LHUT01001077.1, read on the forward strand.
GCAGAAAGAAATCGATGCGCTCGAACGGAACAACACATGGACACTCGAACACCTCCCGCCCCATAAAAAGGCAATTGGATCAAAATGGGTATACAAGATCAAATACCACGCCGACGGGTCCATCGAACGATATAAGGCCCGCCTCGTGGTTATGGGTAACAGACAAGTGGAGGGCATCGACTTTCAAGAAACTTTCGCCCCTACCGTTAAAATGGTCACAGTTCGCACCCTTCTCACCATTGCCGCCGCCAAGAATTGGGTCATCCACCAAATGGATGTCCACAATGCCTTCCTTCATGGGGATCTTGATGAAGAAGTCTATATGAAACCGCCCCCAGGGTTCAATACGGCTACTGACGGCAAAGTGTGTCGCCTACGCAAATCATTATATGGACTAAGGCAAGCCCCTCGGTGCTGGTATGCAAAACTTGCCTCCGCCCTCACCTCCTATGGTTTCCGACAATGCCCTTATGATCATTCCCTATTCTCCATAACCACGGCAAACACAGAGGTACATGTTCTTATATACGTCGACGATCTTGTTATCTGCGGCAACGATTCCCTTATGATCGACCAATTCAAAGATTATCTCAGTAGCTGTTTTCATATGAAGGACCTTGGGCCCCTAAAATATTTTCTCGGATTAGAAATTGCTCGAAACTCGACAGGGCTATTCATTTCTCAAAGGAAATATACCCTTGATATTCTTAGCGAAGCTGGACTTCTTGGGTCCAAACCTCTCAATATACCCATGGAACCCAACCACAATTTGGCCTCCACGACCTCGCCACTACTTACGGACCCTCAACCTTATCGCCGTTTGGTCGGCCGGTTGGTCTATCTCACGATAACACGACCCGAACTGACATACTCCGTCCACATGCTCGCTCAATTCATGCATACTCCACGCATGGACCATTGGCATGCGGCACTCCAAGTCGTACGGTACCTCAAGAGTAATCCCGGGCAAGGTATCCTTCTTCGCTCCGATAACGATCTAAGACTACACGCGTACTGTGATGCCGACTATGGCACTTGCCCAAACAGTAGACGGTCACTTTCGGCATACATTGTGTTCCTTGGAAGCTCCCCTATTTCTTGGAAAACGAAAAAGCAAAATACAGTCTCACGCTCTTCATCCGAAGCCGAATACCGCGCCATGGCCTATACCGTCTGTGAAATAAAATGGCTGAAAGGGTTGCTCAAATTCATGGGCATCACTCAAAACGGCCCCACCGAACTTTTATGTGACAACCAATCAGCACTTTATATCGCTCGCAACCCGGTTTTCCATGAGCGAACTAAGCATATTGAGATCGATTGCCACTTCATAAGGGACGAAATCATCAAACGCACAATCCAACCAAGTTACGTCCACACTAAAGCTCAATTAGCTGACATTCTAACCAAAGCTCTCGGACGCACCTCTTTCGCTGATTTACTATCCAAGTTGGGCGTTTCAAACTTACACGCACCAACTTGAGGGGGGGTAATACGAGTCCAAAGCCCATCTGCTCTCCAACGGCTACATACCACAATCCGGGCAACAATCTTCTATATTATTATGTAATGATTCACTAGCCGTTAGCACATATTTACCTTCCGTAAATATCGTAGTCAAAGGATGTATATATAGTAGCATCTACATACATGTACAGGCAATTCATTCTATCATATCAATAAGAATACCAATATTTCCATATCTCTATTTATAATACGTAACGTGCACCCTGGGTACCATATGATAGCTTCATCAGCTGAAGGGCAAGATCGAATCAGCTCTTCAGTGGCATTCTTAACACATTCACTACAAACCTTAAGGCTAAGGTCATATCGACATTGATAAAGGCCATAGACTTGGTCGAAAGAATCACCGATGGTGTGATTGTAGAACTTGGTAGACGAGGAAACGTCCATGAGTTTTTCCAAGACAAAATTGAGATTTTGCTCATACAAACTGTAGTCAGTGTCGTTCAAATTGATAATACCACAATCATAACCTAAAGAATACACCTCGGTCACCTGTGCATCATCTGTGGCTGAAAATTGGCCAACTAAAAGCCATAGCGATACCAAAATAAGCACAATTCTCTCCATGGTAAAGGAAATTAATTATGCAGTTTTTATTTTGAGGTTGGAAAAGTAAATTATGCTAATTAGTTTGTTGTTTTTGTGTTTTTTTTTTCAGTTTCTTTGTATGGAGTACAACAAGTGACTTTGGTTTGTAGGAATGTGATTTGTTTATATTAGTTAGATATATAAAAGGGAACAACAAGTCTCACTTATAACGAGTCTTTTCTGTTTGAAATTAAGGCAGAGAAAATGTGCCTCCTTTAAAATAAAATGTGGCCATTTTGTAATAAAAAAGTTACTTGAACAATGTTCTTATAAAATGTGAACAATTTTAGAGTTAACATTAAATGGTTACTTTTAACTTCAACTTCAAATAGACGAAATTTTTCTCGTCTTAATTTCAGTCAAAAAAAGGCCGTCTGAAATGAGAATTTTCGAAAAAGGAATGCTATGAAAATTTCTAAAATTCTACTGATGTGTTAGCTTCAATTGATGTCATCAAATTAGTTAGCGTCACGTCGAATTTCTTCATACGGAAAAATCAGTGAAGAGTAGTTTATTAACTAGGTCAACATGTACCGTGTCTAAAGAAGAACAAGCCTGTGTGTCAAACTGCAAAATGTAAGAAATATATTGATGAAAATCCCCAATTGTAAGAGTTTGATTTAGCCATTGTTGAGTTTTATGTGTAATTTTATACTTATAGGAGTTAATTAAGTTATACAGTAGTGGCTCACATTATGATCAATATCGGAAAATCGCCGAATTGGCTAAAATTCCATGGAAAATGATACTCAAGACCAGGTTTTGTGTCAGAGTAAGTCATACTATTATGAAAATGCTTATTGCATTACATATGGAGTATATACGTAAGGTAGAAAATGTCAAAGCTTATCAACTAGTTTAGTTGGTAAAGTTATGAGCGATGGTACTCACGATCTGGCTTCAAACCCCCACGTTAACATCAAAATGGCCCATGTGGTTCCATTTACACCCAAAAAAAAAAAAAACAATTTACAAGAGCGCCTCATATTTTGAGTATGTGGCTTTATAACTCGAGATGCCGATATACAACCACTATAAAATGACGACGTTTTATAAGAGGTTCCCTGATTTACTCATGGAACCACTGAGGGTCGTTGAGGCTCTAACGCGGTGTAAGAGAACCATCTCAAACAAATAAAACCGTAGATGATGATTAAGGCCCGTCAGCCATTTAATATGCTAGTATTGCACTAATCGACTACTACTCGTCATGTATCTTCACACAAGGTCAGAAAGCTACAAGGGATGCTGATTTCTTCTAAGTTCACTACAGTATTCGTTCAAATGCGCAAGTAGATGATTTTCAAACAAAGAAATACCCAGTTGGTCTCAAGTTGTCTTTGAAGAAGTTTAATTAATCAGAGACAAAGTACCAAACGACTTCAGTAGTCGTGTACCACTTATAATAAAATTGACCCATTTTCAAACAATGTCAAAGATAGTGGTCGAGCGAAGGGGCTAGCAGAAGTTTTAAAATTGATTTTCCACTGAAGTTTTAAAAATCCGATGTTTTTAGTTAAATTTTCGAGCTTTTTTCAAATTTGTTTTATAAAATTACTCGTTCACCCCTGCTGAGATTTGTCGCCCCTCTAACGGGGAATCCTGGCTCCGCCACTGATAGATACACAATGCCAAAATGGGAAAATCGTCATAGCTCGGCTCTCGGACAGCCAGAGTGATCTAATACGGGTTCAAACAGTTGTACGAGTCAACATTTCGGATAATAAACGCTCAAGTTATCTGTAATGTTTGGTATATTAAGCTTTCGATTATGTGTGAAGGAAATATGTAGTTATAACATGGTTGTGAAAGGTAAAAATTTTAACGATTGAAGACGCAAGATGAAATCATTTACGTAATATCTCCACAAAATTGTTTGTCACCCTTTTGTGTGGTAACAAGTGACAATTACGACTATGTTACGATCTAATAATGACTATTCGGCTTGATATTAGCGAAGTTAAGGTTTCGTCCAAGCAAAATAAATATAAACGCCAACAAATTTCGTTCCTTGTCGTTTCACATCACACATCTCACAATGGGCTCATAACACATAAGAAACACATTATTGATCAACAATACTACTTGGTTTTGGTATAAGGCCTAAATCTCATTGATTCCATGGTGACGGACTTGGTAGAAGACTGATCAACAATACTACCTTGCCCGCCAATGTAAAATAAAAGGCATTAACACGTAAACCATTGATTAAAATTTAATCATAAGTTTAGTCTGATCGAAATAGTTTTCTCATATGATTTCAAGTTGGAATTCAGCACAAGATATAACGGATCTTAAGCATTGGCTTAGGTTTTTCTTAGGGAAGGTCTTCTCAAAATGACGGTACTACAGAATATGAATCAATACAATATGATCGAATGCGAAGGATTTCTCAATGTCCAGAGGTTTGTAGCTTAGAAAGCAATGTTTCAAAAATTGTAGAGAATACACTACCAATCATCTTGGTATTGAGTATAACTCATGTGTGACATCGGCAGTTATGGTAGTAGACTTGGTTGAAGATCGATCTATTTCACTTTGTTGCCCACTACTGTAATTCATGGACATGCTGTTTTCATTAGTAGTCATAATTGGTGTTGACGGAATTGGAATTTGAAGATCGATGGAGCAAGTAAGCATGAGAACCACTTCTGTCATTGTGGGTCTTTTCTCTGCATTTGCTTGCACACATAGCAATCCTATTTGAATGCACCTTGTCAACTCGTTGTTCGGACAATTGCCCAACAGTATCGGGTCTATTATCTCAAGGGATCGCTCTTCGTTCCACAGTCTCCAAGCCTTTTCAATGTAAACATAATGTTTTCTTATTAAGATTTATAGTTAATTAATTGTAGTTATTGATGTTTAATGTTGTAGATATTCAATACGGCTTTGTTATCTGAACTTGCCTGAATTGAGAGGTCTTCCGGTTGTGTCTGGCTATTAATTCTGTTTTTCCGACCACATACAATCTCCAAAAGCATGATTCCAAAACTATAAACATCGGTTTTGTTGGAGTAGTCCCCGGTCATTAGGTACTCGGGTGCCATATATCCTCTATCATAGTACAAAATTGAAGAATGGTAAACATATAACTGATATACTCTAAAAAAATAAGTGTGTATATATTTAGATAGCTAGAGAAGGAAGAATTGAAGTATATGTTCAGATACATACCGTGTCCCGGCAATGCGAAGTGTGCTCCCGAACTTTCCCTCACTCTCAGAAAGTTTCGCTAAGCCAAAGTCGGCTATCTTGGGGGTCATATACATGTCCAATAATATGTTAGCGGGTTTAAGGTCACGATGAATAATAGTTAGACGAGAATCTTCATGGAGATATTGGAGACCTCTTGCAATCCCCGTTATAATCTTGTTCCTTGTTACCCAATCTAAGAGTGGCCGCTTTGTTGGATCTTAAGTACCATTAAGAGGAGCCAAATATTAGCAAAAACTTGCATAAAAACAGCCAGTTCAATATTGAAACTAATCGGAGCTTCTGTCTAAGTATTACGAGTAGGTGACATTAACGCTGTAACCCTAAGACGCTAACTACATGTCGGGTTCATGTCGTGTTTTCAGGTCAGGTCAGCTATTGCCACCATTAACTCTTAAATGGGTTACATTAACCCTGTACAACTTAATGCCATGTGTTCATATAATGATCTACTCCGCATAATACTAACAAATTAAAATAAAGATGATATTGAGAACGAATAATAATTACCAAACAAGAAGCCATCTAAACTTGAATTAGGCATAAACTCATAGACAAGCAATTTCTCGTCTCTTTCGGAGCAAAATCCCAAGAGTTTAACTAAATTTCGGTGTTGAAGCTTTGCCAAAAGCCGGGCCTCGGTCATGAATTCCTTCTTACCCTGAGAGGTCCCTTTGGAGAGCCTCTTAATGGCTAATGTTTGTCCATTGGTATGTGTCCCCTGTTGAAATATTTAAGGGAATACTTAACAATGGTGATTGTTCGAGACGCGATATGAATGAATTTAGCATGTGGGAGACTGGGAGGGACTACATACCTTGTAAACAATACCAAATCCTCCTTCGCCTAGCATGTTTTCATCTGCGAAGTCTCGTGTTGCAATTTTCAAAGTTTTGAATTTATATCGCTCAAATTCTGTATCTCCAAGACCATCTGTATCACTTTTTGCTGTTTCACAATAAGGATTTCAGTCAGACATTGTCTACCCAAGGAAACTGACAAATTTGTAATTCCTTTTGATTCGAAATAGGTTTCCATTAGTTTGATTCTATTCATCAATTTCAGTTCAATGTAGTTTAGGTTCATTTTTATCCTGGGTTGATACAGGTTAGTTGGAGTTGGATCAATATTTAATCTTAACGAGATCATTTACCAAATCGATTTACGTTGGAATTAATTCAACTCGTTTAGCTAAGTTATAATGGAAAAACTTGTTCACAGGTTCGATGACTTACACATACCATCGTGAAATGGTGATCTCGGAGCTTCATCACTTCTCGCTTCTTTAGACCTTTTACGACAAAAACATATCCCTATAACAACAAGAAAAAAAAGCAATCCAACTGATACGGAAGCTGTTATTGTTGCAATAATTCGCTTGCTTGTTCCTGGATCTGAATGAAAAGATGAACTCACCATTATTGCAAAGACGAAATAATAGAACATGTCAAATCTGAGTAAAGACGAAATAATTCAACCTTTAACGATGGCTGGGGGAGGAAGAGGAGGAGGCGGGGTAAGAAACCGTGAATCTTTCAAAAAGGGTTTGTCAAAATACCACAACAGACAACTGGGGAGGAAGACCCACGCTCCTGTGCTCGCGCTATCATTACAACATGTCGGCAATTTAGATAAAGCGGTTTTGAGACAATCATTGCAATCCGAAGCAACAAGATCAGCTGTGCATTGCGCAAAACTATACAATTTATTGAATTCCAATGTCACATTGGCTTCCCCTGAAGCAAAATGTGGCAAGGTAGACGAAGCATTTTTTATCAACCGTTCCATTTCAGCTGCTAGTAATGGCGCAAATACTGTATAGTTCGTTACTTCAATCGAACTCTGAGTATAATACGACTCTAATGTCTCGGGCAAAGAGAAGATGTCACGGTTAGAATACCTTAACGTGCACTCGTCGTAATATACAATAGCTTCACCAGCTGACGGACAATCCTTAATTATCCTTCCAGTCGCGTCCTTAACACAATCACTACAAATGCGATTGTTAAGGTCATATCGACATTGATATAAGCCATATACTTGATCAGAAGCTTCACCAGTTGTGTAATTGTAGAACCAGAGATTCGAGGAAGACGTGATGAGTTTATCGAAAACAAAATCGAGATTTTTGTCATATGAACTGCCGACAGTGTAATTCAAATCTTTATCAACGCAACGAGTTTTTGCATGCTTTAACTCTGCATCAACTGTGATAAAAAATTGGCAAACGAAAAGGGATACTAAAACAAGCACAATTTTCGCCATGTAGCTCCGAATTTATGCCAAACGCCCGGGTTTTTTTTATTTGATTTAGTTTTTTTTTTTTTCTAGCAAAACAGGAGATTATGGCTTGTAAGAATGTGATTGTTCTTATTCAGTATATACAGGGGGATGTTATGGAAAATTTATTTCTACATACTGAATCTATTATCTGTAATCGAAGACATCAAGATACACTTAGTTAGTTTCACGTCGAATTTCTTCGTTTTGAAAAATTAGTGTAGAGTAATTTTTTAACAATGTCAACATGTATTCTGGCTAAAGAAGAACAAGCCTTTGTCAAACTGCAAATTGGAACAGAAATATATTTATTTAATTGTCTACCTACTTGTAATAATTTGATTGTTTATTCTTGAGTTGAAGTCTACATTTGAAGAAGTGTAGTTAATCAGAAACAAAGTACAATTTCAGTAGTCGCATACCACTTAAAATGTAGCAATGGGCAAATCGGAACAGCACGGACAGCTAGAGTCGTCTAATAAGGGTTCATAAAATGTTATCGGAATCAATATCCCGGATAATAAGGGCTTCAATTATCGGTGAGATTTGTTATATTATGCTTACGATTCTTTATGAAGGAAATATTTCAACAGTTTGGTTGAATTGGTATAAATATATTAACAAATAAAGAACATAATATTTAGCTTTGTACCGTAGCAAAAGACATGAGACGGCCTCGCGAATAGCCACAAGTGTCCCCTTGTGTTACATAAAGTACATAATGGACGACAAAGCGCAATGAACATCCATATAAATACATTTCATAACAAAACTCCTATTATAGTTTATTCTAAAGTGGATCGAATTATATATATGGTGTCAAGAGTACTAAAAAATATGAATAACTACAATATGATCGAATGCGAAGGAATGTTCAATTTACAGGTAACGATCAATCATCTTGGTATTGAGTATGATTCATCTGTAATATCGACTGTCATGGTAATTGACTTGATGGAAGATCGATCGATGTCACTTTGTTGCCCGTCACTGTATTGATTTGAGGTCATCATTGGTGCTGATGGCAATGGAAGATCAACAGCGCAAGTAAGCATGAAAACTACTGCCGTCATTGTGGGTCTTTCCTCTGCATTTGCTTGAACGCATAACAATCATATCCGAATGCACCTCAAAACCTCGTTGTTTGGACAGTTGTTCAATAGTATCGGATCTATTATCTCGAAGGATCGCTCCTCGTGCCATAGTCTCCATGCCTTACAAAAGAAACATTAAGTTTTCTTATTATGATTTAGAGTTACTAATTTGTTGTTGACTTTTAATGTTTTAGATTATTGAATTATTTGATGTGCCTTTGTTGTTATCTAAACTTGCCTGAATTGAGAAGTCTTCCTGCTGTGGTGTGGTACCCTTGCTGATAATTCTGTTCTTCCGACCACTTACAATCTCCAAAAGCATGATTCCAAAACTATAGACATCCGTTTTGTCGGAGTAGTCTCCGGCCATTAGGTACTCGGGTGCCATATATCCTCTATCATAGTACGAAAATAGGAAACAATTAACTATTTCTCTAAAAAAATTGAAGTGTTTATGTTTAGCTACAGAATGAAGAATTAAAGCATATGTTTAGATACATACCGTGTTCCGGCAATGCGATCTGTGTTGCCAAACTTTTCCTCATTTTCAGAGAGTTTCGCTAAGCCAAAGTCAGCTATCTTGGGATTCATATACATGTCCAATAAAATGTTACTGGGTTTAAGGTCACGATGTATAACAGTAAGGCGAGAATCTTCGTGGAGATATTGGAGACCTCTTGCAATCCCCGTTATAATTTTGGTCCTTGTTACCCAATCTAAAAGCGGCCGCTTTGTTGGATCTTAGTAAGTACGAAAGAGCAGCTAGATATTAGCAAATACTTGAAAAGAAAAAAAAAACATTGAGCTCTAAGTCTTGACAATAAATCGCGGCCGCTTTGAAGTATTCTGATGATGGAGCATTGACTCAACTTCAACCATTACTTTTAGTTAAGATACGAGAGCTGAATTAAAATCGTGGTAGTCGTTTGTGTAATGATATCTATAACAGATCGAATTCAAGATGAAGTAAAGAATGAATAATTACCGAACAAGAACACATCTAAACTTGAATTGGGCATAAACTCATAGACGAGCAATTTCTCCTCTCTTTCGGAGCAAAATCCCAAGAGTTTAACTAGATTTCGGTGTTGAAGCTTTGCCAAAAGCCGGGCCTCAGTCATGAATTCTTTTGTACCTTGTCCTGAAGTGCCTTGTGATAGCCTCTTAATGGCTACTTCTTTTCCATTCTTATGTGTCCCCTGTAGAAATATTAAAGGGAATGCTTAACAAAGATGATTCGAGATGCGATATGAATGAATTAAGCTTAATGTAGAAGAGACTACATACCTTGTAAACAATACCAAAGCCTCCTTTACCCAGCATGTTTTCTTTTGAGAAGTCTCGTGTTGCGATTTGTAAAGTTTTGAATTTATATTGCTCAAATTCTGTATCTCCAAGACCCTCCTCCTCCTCTGCATCACCAATTACTAGTTTAGGTTCATTTTTCTCTCAACAAATCGATTTACGTTTGAATCAATTTAACTTACGCTTATCATCATGCAATGGTGATCTCGGAGCTTCATCACTATTCGCTTCATCACGCTCCTTACGACAAAAACATATCCCGATAACCACTAATAGGAAAAGCAATCCAACTGATATGGAAGTTACTATTGCTGCAATAATTCCGGTATTCAACGATGTTGTCTTGCTTGTTTCCGAACCTGAATAAAAAAAAATGAATTCACAACTAAACCATAAATCTTGTCAAATACGGAATAACGATGAAGAATTCACCTTTTTGGATGATTGGGGGAGGAGGAGGAGGAGGCGGAGACGGTATATCTTTCAAAAAGGGACTCCTATCATACCACAACAAACAACTTGGGAGGAAGGCCCAAGCCCCTGTACTAGCATTACAGCATATCGGAAATTTCGACAAAGCCGTTTTGAGACAATCATTGCAACCAGAAGTGTCAAGATCAGGGGTGCATTGCGCAAAACTATACAATTTATCGAACTTTGATGTCAAATTCATTTCCCCTGAAGCAAAATGTGGCAACGTAGACGAAGCGTTTGTTATCAACTCATTCATTGTACTTGCTAATATCGGAGCAAATTCTGTATAGTTTGATACTTCAATATAACTCTCCTTATACCGCGCAGATAATGTCTCGGACAAAGAGAAGATATTACGGTTAGCATACCGTAAAGTACACTCGTCATACCATACAATAGCTTCACCAGATGAAGGACAATCCTTAACTATGGTGGTTGTCGCATCGTTAACACATTCGCTACAAACGCGGAGGCTAAGGTCATATCGACATTGATATAAGCCATAGACTTGGTCGGAACCATCACCGATTGTGTAATTGTAGAACTTGAGAGACGAGGAGGCGGAAGTGAGTTTTCTGAAAACAGAATCGAGATTTTTTCCATACGAACTGTCGTCAGTGTAATTCAGATTACCACTACGACAACGACTACCAACGTACTTTAACTGCGCATCGACTGTGACGGAAAATTGGCAAACGAAAAGGGATGCTAAAACAAGCACAATTTTCTCCATATGGCTAGAAAATTATGCCAAGTGGTTTTTTAGTTTGGTTTTTTTTTTTTTTTTTTTTTTTAGTTTCGGTTTCCGGGTTACACCGGTGATTAATGACATATAGATTAATTACTTAATTAGCTTTACGTTGAATTTGTTCATGTGGAATCATTATGGTAATCTGTAGAATAATTCTTTAACTAAGTCAACATAAACTCTGGCAAAATGGAACAATAATTTGATTTATGAAAGTACCCACTTGGAATAATTTGATTGTCTATTATTAAGTTGACTAGGGTATTATTGTTCACATGGGCAAGTAGACGATTTTCAAACAAACAAATAGCAAGTTGTATAAACAAATCTCGGAGGTTTGAACACCATTGAGTTGGTGAACATGTCGAAGAAGCAGGGGCATCGGGGCAGAGGGCGGAGTAAGGAAAGGTGGACTCGACAAACTTAACTTGTCGAGATGTGTAAGCTTATTTGTGGTGGGATCGATGTAGTGAAAGGCACCTTGGGTGGAGGAATACCCGACGAATATACACGAGGCGGATTTTGGGTCAAGCTTATGCTTTGTGTAGGGGTGGAGCCACGGGTAGCAAAGGCACCCGAAACTTCGCAATTTATGGTAATTAGGAGAGACACCAAATAATTTGAGGTTAGGAGCGATGTATTTAAGAATGGGAATGGGCATGCGATTAATAAGATAGACAACGGTGACGAACGCATAAGACCAGTAGGTAGTAGGGAGAGACACGTGCGTGAGAAGGGAAAGTCTCGTTTTGACAATATGACGACGTCGTCTCTCCGCGATGCCATTGTGTTCAGGGGTATGGTGAGGGGAAGTAAGATGTGTGATACCGTCACCAGTGATGGTGGGTGTAAGTTTTAAGTATTCCCCACCATTGTCGGAAAATATTTGGATAATTGATCTATTAAAGAATTTTTCCAGAAAGGCACGGAACCGTGCAAAGACATGAAATGTATCCGACTTTTTCTTAAGCCGATATAACCAGGTATAACGTGTAAAATGGTCGACGAAAACTACATAGTATTTGTAACCATCAATCGAGTGCAAGGGAGAGGTCCATACATTAGAAAATAGAAGCTCGAGGGGATGATTTGATTGCAAAGTAGATTGGGAAAAAGCAAGTTTATGACTTTTATTTATTGAGCATGCATTACAATTGGAATGGGAATTATGTGATAAATGTAAATTTGCTAAATTATTAATAGAGCCTAGCTAAGATAGTAGCGGCCGGATGTCCGAGCCTGTGATGCCACACGGAGGCAGCAGAAGTGTGCGTGAGATGGACTGAAGGAGAATACGGGGCGCACCATTCGTAAAGACCATTCCTAAGTTGGCCTTGGAGAAGCACTCGACCCATCGATTGGTCCTGCAAAACACACGAATGAGACGTAAAATTAGCCATAACATTGTTGTCGATGCAAAATTGGGAGACAGATAGAATGTTTTTCGAAATAGAAGGGGCATGTAAAACATTCGTAAATTTAATAGATGAGAAAGAAAAAGGGACAGCGAAGGAGCCAATATTTGCGATGTGAAGGGGAGAACCATCGCCAATCAGAAGATCGTCATTCCCGTCATACGGAGCATGAAGCGCTAGGTTATTAAGGTCATGGGTGATATGATGGGTAGGACTATTGTCAATAACCCACTTAGAAGGGGTTGCTTGGGTTACGGCAACAGTGTTGGCACGAGGAGGATAGCGGCAAGGCTGGTTGGAGAAGGAGGCGAGTGAGGGGACGGTGATGTTCAGGTACAAAGATTTAAAGATAGGGCGGTGTAGTTAAAGGTAATGGACCGACACATGACACAATTGACACTTCCCCTTAAAGGGAGCATCAGTGTTGTCAGTGGGGATAGGGGCAGCGGAAGCAGGAGAGGGTAGGGGGAGGAGGCCAGGGGCAGTGGAGGAAGAGGACGGCTGTTATAGTGACGGTTTTTGATGTTGTTGTAGTAGGCGACATGAGCAGAGGCAGGGGAATAAGGTGAGGTATGGGTAGTGGTGTGTTTGAGGGATAGGTCAAATTGTAGGAGCTTCTCATGAAGGGCGTCGAATAAAATCGAGGTATCCCGATTCCAGACAGCCTCGATGAGGGAGCGATAGGTCTCAAAATCGATTCCATGGAGAACCTTTGAAATAACATCTTCATTATCCATGGTCTTGCCTAAGCCAGCAAGTTTATCAACGCAGGAACGGATGGCCTGCATATAGTCAGTGGCATTTAAATTAGCCTTAGAGATCGACTCGAGATATCTGAAGGATATGACCCCAAGACGGATTAGCATAGGTGGACTTGAGAGTGGTCCAGATTTCGGCAGAATTTATGGCACCAAGGAGCGGATTGGTGTTGCTCAAAAGCTTGTCCTCACGGAGCCAGGTAAAGTGAGCCGAATTTGGAACTTTAACAGATTTGTCGTCCTTAATGGTTTTGGATGGACAAGGGTGAGTTCCATCCAAGAAATTGATGAGGTCATAGCCAATGAGCAAATCTTTGATTTGACGAGACCAAGCACGGTACGTCGAAGGCGAGAGCTCGATAACATTGGCAAAATTGACGGCAAAGATAGGATTTTTTGGATCGGCAGAATTAGGCAAAACTTGTGCTTGTCCGGCCATGATGAGAGATCAAGGGAAGAAGAAGAAGAAAATAAATTGAGGTGGATTTTTTTAGCTCTTTATACCATGTAGAAAATGTATGAGAATTAACTTGATTGTATTGATAAATTGAGCAACCATTTATGCTGAAGTAGGATAAAACTACAAGAAACCTAAGAAATTAGGTTAAGAATTTTTTTTCTCAATTTTTTTCTCTGCCTCGCTTCATTTCTCGCGGTAGTCATGCCTTGATCTAATTCCGCTGCAAAAGATGGGAATCAAGTTCTGACTCCCTATACTCTCTTCAACAATGATAACTCTGGTACGGTGCTTTTATTTTCCAGGTTTATCTTGTTGGTGATAAGTATGATGAATGGTCCCGTGCCTTACAAACATCACTCATTGCAAAGAACAAACTCGGCTTTATTGATGGTTACATCAAGGAGACGACTGCTACTTTCGGGGACTATGGTTCCTGGGTTGTCGTGAATGCAATGGTTGTTTCTTGGATACTAAATATGGTGGAAAAAGACCTACGCAAGACGATCTCTCATCGTAATGTGGCCAAAGCCCTTTGGGACGATATGAAGCTGCGCTTCTCCGTTGGTAACAGAGCTCGGATTTATCAGCTCGAGAATGATGACTTCGCTTGAAAACAGCAGCCCAATGAATCTGTCATGACATATTTCGGTCATCTTAAGAAACTTTGGGACGATCTTATTGACTGTGACCCTCTTCCGGTGTGTACTTGCAAAGGTTGCAAGTGCAATCTCGCAAAGACTTTTGATGATCGGCGTGATGCTAAGTGGGCTCGGGTTTTTTTATTGGGTCTGGATTCATGCTATGCTACTGTTCGCTCACACATTCTCGGTATCGAGCCTCTGCCCTCTTTAAATCGAATTTATAGCTTGATTATTCATGACGAGGGAGTTCATTCCTTCTCTCAACGGACTAAAACTCGGCCCGATCCTATGCCTTTTTGCGGCTCGTGTTCAGGAGGGCTCGTGGTTCGGTGGGGGGCAGGACGGGACACTATCACCGAAGACTATGCTCCTCCTCGTCCTGTTTGTTCTGCGTGTAATAACACTGGCCATGTGGTCAAGAATTATTTTAGAGTGAAAGGTCGTTTTTCTTCTTAGTGGGGCAATCGATCCCGTGAACTTATTACCTGGCCATCGGTAAATGAGGGTGCCAAAGCTGTTGCATCTTCCTCTGTTTCTCGTGGAGCCCCAACGCAAGCAGTTCGAGGTACACCACAGGCTCGTGCTAATGTAGCTGCCAGCGATTCTGGTCTTAATGATCGAGACCGTCTCGATGTGAACAATCTAACTCGGACTGAATGGGATGAGGTAACACTTAACAGCCATGTGGAATTCCCGCAAGTCAAATGATTCTGGTGATGATCGTCTCAATGGTAATGTCCTAAATCACCCTTGGATCATTGATACAGAGGCTTTTCATTACATGTTGGGTAACCTTTCTTTTTTCACAAATATTGTTGATATAGCACTTAGTCCTGTCGGTATGCCTAATAGTGGATTATCTATTGCCACTAAACGTAGCGACATCGTCCTTGGTCCTAAACTTGTGCTCAAAAATGCATTATTTGCTTCTAGTTTAAATTGCGATCGTATCTCCGTTTCCAGTCTTTTAATTGACAATACACTTTCTATTCAATTTACTCACAAAATTTGTGTGATTCAGGATCGTGCCTTGATGATGGTGAATGGTGCGGGTGAGCAGCGCGAAGGACTGTATTACTTACGGGGAGTGCGTGCAGCAAGTGCTCAAGTATACTCGGCTCAGACGATCGATAATATGGACTTGTGGCACTGTCGTATAGGCCATCCTTCTTCTAAAATAACTAGTTTATTACCTTTTGTTTCGCGTAAGTCCAATTGTTCTTTTAATAGCAAAACATGTGAGGTGTGCCTTCGGGCAAAGAAAACTCGTGAATTTTTGGTGTGAGCAATAACAAAGCAGATGCAATTTTTGATTTAATTCATTGTGACCTATGGGGGCCGTACTCCGCTAATGGGTCATGTGGTTCCCGTTATTTTTTAACCATTGTGGATGATTTTTCCCGCTCTAATACCATGTAAAGAGATAGTTTTGTGAAACGTATATGTTGTCTTTCCAAACGAATTACAATCAAAATATATATACAAAGCCAATGGCTTGTGTCGAAAGAAAACAAATATTATGTAATATACATAACTTCCCTAATTACATACTATTTACTAATATTCCGAAGCATAAGATATGAACACAATCAAAATATGCGATATGAATATATCATAATACATAGAGAGCATATGGAGCCTAGAGGAATTTGTAGTGGGCATAATAAATAACAAAGTACAATATCTCAAAGAATTGAGATCGAATCGTGAGTCAGACACCCTTTGTATGGTGATGATTCTGATTAAACTAATCACTAATTGGACTAACAATAAGCAAAATTCAGGTCTCGGCCAAGCTAAATAAAATAACATTGTTATGAAATTTCTTTGAATTCATTGCAAATCACACATCTCACTTGAGCTATAAAACAAACGGAAACATAATGTGAAATCCCTATAATAGAGTAGTTGATCAAACTTTACTGATTTTGGAAATATAGGTAGAATATGAATCATCTTGGTTTCGGGTACAAATCTTGGGTCTCGTTTACTCCTGTAGTGATAGAGTTGGTAGAAGACTGATCAACCATACTACTTTGGCCGCCACTGTTAGTCATAGGCATTCTAGCTTGATGGGTGGACATGGCCGGTGTTGATGGCATCGGGAGATCGACAGAGCCGGTTAACATGAAAACTACTAACGCCATGGTGGGTCTTTTCTCTTTATTTTCTTGCACACATAGCAACCCAATCTGAATACACCTCGTCACCTCGTTGGTCGAACAATTGATCATTACGGGGTCTATTAAATCGAAAGATCTCTCCTCGTACCATAGTCTCCATGCCTTTCAATTTAAGTGAAACAAAGTTTACTAACATATGATGATATGATTAATTAGTTGTAGAAATTTTATTTTGCGTCACTGGGCGATTGAACTTACATGATTTGCAATGTCCTCCTTTTGGGGTGATTGGTGAAACATTCTGTTCTTCTGACCACTCACAATCTCTAAAAGCATGATTCCAAAACTATAGACGTCAGTTTTATCTGAGTATTCGCCTGTCATAGTGTATTCTGGTGCCATATACCCTCTACATAAATCAAACGGCTAATAAACAGTTATTCTCAAACAACATTATCTTTATTGGCGAGATAGCATTCGTGGAGTTCTCGCCTATAAGAATTGTAGTAGTTTTAAATCAAGAAATGTTGAAGTACCAAAAAAATAGACATACTGTGTTCCGACAACGCGATAAGTGTTCCTATACTTCTGTACACTCTCAAATAGTTTTGCCAAGCCAAAGTCAGCAATCTTGGGGTTCATTTCCTTGTCCAATAAAATATTTCCCGGTTTAAGGTCACGGTGTATAATAGTGAGTTGAGAATCTTCATGGAGATACTGAAGTCCTCTTGCAATCCCCATTATAATTTTGCATCGTATTGCCCAATTTAAAAGTGGACGTCTTGTTGGATCTTAGCAACATAAATTGCAAGTAAGGTTTAAATTAAATTCGTAAGATTGATTACAATTTCATATATGCTAAGAGAATAAATCTCACAAAAGTTTTTCCTCCAAAGTACATCAACTTAACTGAGGAAACAAATGAGAATTATTTAAGAAATTAATGAAATTATTTATCCTAACTACCACAATTTATTTTACCAATATTTATTTTACCACAATATTCTTAAATCAATGTAATAAATTTTATCAAATTATTTTTTGATATATCATAATTAAAACCACATTTTGTTTAATAAATAATGTGTCTATCACAATTAATCAAATTAATTCAATGAACACATATTAAAAAATTAATTTACCAATTAATAAAAAGTTTTTCATCCAAATTCCGATAATTTTGTCCTTTTTTACCACGGGGCTAATAATATCATTGTATAAAATTTCCAAAATTCATTTTTTTTCATATTATGATTATAACTCAAATAATTTTAAATAAATGATTGTGTATCATTAAATGATATAACTGGTTAAAAGGTAAAATATATTTTTTAATTAACATGCACATGTTATGAAATTACGCAATTTTTTTTTTCTCAAATCCAAAGACAAGAATGAGATATGGGAGAAATCCGTTTTATCTATCTAATAATAATAATAATATGGAAGAAATCCGTTTTATCTATCTTAATATAATAATAAATATTGTAATAATAATAATATTAGTAATATA
>LHUT01001078.1:7275-23600 GCA_001412135.1 Silene latifolia subsp. alba
GCGGGTGAAATTGACATCCCTACTATATATCACTTGAATTATTTCCTGAATAATAATACTCGTAATTGTGTTGGTGGAGCGAGACTTTTAACATTTCTGCGGGTGAAGGAAGACCAAGTCTCAAGTGAGGTGGTCAACTAAGTACCACTTCCTATAAACTCAACCCCTTTTTACTTACTTGAAACTACTTAATTATCTTCTTTCTTTAATCTTATCGTTTATTCAACTTTGTGGCTTTGATTCCATTGTTTTCTGCTTAATCACTCTGAATTAACTGCCATTTTCGGTACGCTAAGGCTTTATCTTCCTTGGATCCATCGATACTTGTGTTTCTTCATTTGGGATTGAAATTTAATCACTAAATTTGGTTGGATACATGGGTATTGTAGCATAATGATTATTAGTGTAATGTTTTGGTTGGTTGATTTCAGGTTAAAGATGGGGGTATACCTGAGCACGCCAAAGACCGACAAGTTCTCAGAAGATGGTGAAAATATCAGGGCTAGGTATGGCCTATCTTCTATGCAAGGTTGGCGCGCTACAATGGAAGACGCTGTGAGTTACCTACATCTCTTTTTTCCTTCTTGCTTATTGTCTTCGTATTGGAAAATTCCATATTACAAGCAAATGTAAAACATGCATGCCTTTTGCTCCACACTTGCTTCTTCCTTTTCCTCAACTCTGCCCACCAATTGCTACATTTTTTTGATTTTTTGATTTTACTGTTTAAAATTTCTTATTCATCAGTGGTAATTACATATGCTCTTTCATGCTTACAATTTTTTGAATCAAAGATCCCTGCTGAAATGACGTGGTTATCAAATTTCGGGGCACATACAATCTGGATCTTATTTCATTCGGATTATACTCTACTTAACTGAGTTTGTTGCTTTGCTAGCATGCTGCCTTTCCTGATCTTGATGCTTCAACGTCATTCTTTGGCGTATATGATGGTCACGGAGGTAAATGCGGAAAATTCTATATCTTTCAGGCTAAAAGCTCTAAGTTTATAGCATCCTCTAGTCTATATTGACATTACTTCACTGGCACAAGACAATGTTGTCAAAATAGGTTTTTGAATTATGCCATTTAACGTGGGAGATACTGGTGAACTTTATCTATTTACTGTCTCTTCTGCGTAAGGTTGAAAATGCACACAGTCACCAGCGTCACTTCAAGGATGTATCTATCTATTTAGCGTGTAAGGAAATGCATGTCTCAGTTGCACTGTTTCTTAATTAACCCCATCAATTTCTGTAGAACATGTTAGTCTGTGCTGTATGTGTTAATTGTGGATTTTGATGCTTGTAAAACTTGAAGGATAGTTTGTTAGCATTTTCTTGTTTGTAATGGTTAGTCTTGTGCTTTTCCATTTCCAGTGAAGGCATAGACTCACTATCCTTTGGCTTTAGAATATAACGTAATGAAGTGAATTTGTTCTCTAAACTATGTGCACTTCTACTATAGTGAAGTAGCAGTGACTTGGTGCATTTTATGATCCCATTTTTGTTTCAGTCAATTGGAAACCAACTTTTTGTGTTCAACACAAGGTTGAGGTTGTGTACATCCAACCTCCTAACCACGCCACGGATGGGAGCCTTTTAAGGCATTGGGCTAATGTTGTTGGTGTGTTACTGTTGTAATGGTTGATGCTGTGATTATCTACTTATTTATTTTTCTATTTTTTTAGGTAAGGTAGTTGCTAAATTCTGCGCTAAGTTCCTTCACCAACAAGTGCTTAAGAGCGAAGCCTATTCAGCTGGAGATTTAACAACAGCTCTCCAGAAAGCTTTCTTTAGGTATTATACATAACATATTATGATCTTAAATTGATCAATAATTGGTCTTTTTACTAGATATAGGTCTTAAATCTAGCGAGTGTATATACTTTTTATGATCGTGGATATGTCATCATCCATTGGCATATGCAGTTCGTGAAGGCCTAAGAAAGAGAATGAGGAATAATGGTCCATGACTCTGTATCTGTGCCGTGCACTGATCTCAATTGTTTAAATTGGATAGAATTGAATACAATGTTGATAAGGCCGCCCGGCAGTCGCTTTGTTGGAAAGAGACTTGGCTCTTGTCTAGTTGTCAACTTGTCATCCCGCCTCTTCTTTAGATATGACTAGTGACCCAAATAAATTTAGCGGGAAACAAAAATGATGCTTCCTTAAGCCCTTGAATCTGTATTCTTCACTGTGTATGTCTTGTTTTGTTCCTATCATCCCTCTGTAGACCTAGCTTTGAATCATTTTTGGTACTCGAAACAGTTAGTTAAGAAAAATTATTTTATGGTCTGTTGGTTATCGAATTGTGGGGCCAGTCAATCTTTCTATTAGCTGTCACAAAATTGTACAATTAGATTAGGTTAGATGCTCATATTGACATTACTTTTTTTGTAGAATTTTGTGGGTTGAAAGCTAAACAATTTATGGATTTGCTTGTAAACTTACTAATTAAGCCTTTATATAGTCATACATCATATAAATATCAGCCACTAAGGAGATCCACCAAGTAAATAACCTCCTACTAAATAAACTAGGCTCACTAAGTAAATAACTTCCAACTATATTACCCACTAAGACCATGAACAACAACAAAAATATCTATGTCTATAGTTGATATTTTTCGACTCATCACCCCACAACAACAAAAACTTTTTATCACAAAATGACTTTTTGTGAAACTCATCCAAAGTTGATGAGTTTGACAATGAGTTTGGCGCACAATTTTGGAGTTTTTATAGAGTATTTTATTCTTTTTGGTGAGCCCAATTCAATGGTCATTGTGTGAAATTTTTGATAAAAACTTATTGTTGTTATGTAAAGTTTTTGGGAAAAATTTCATCTTATCATAAAATGAGATGGATTGGTTGGGGACCCACAAAAAACAACAAAAAGTTTTTGTTGTTGTGGATGCTCTAAATCCAATACTTTTCAAGCAGTAATTCCAATTTTGTTTTCTGCCTTCTACATTTGAAGATCTGGATTTGTTTGATTAAAATGTAGTTAGGTAACCTCTTCTAAGGGTATGTCTTATATGGCGCACTATTGATGTTTGCGTCTATTGGTTCTTATTCTAATACTTCCAAATGTATTTTATGTATCTGTTGTAGTTCCTTGTGTATTGATAATGTGAGCTTTTACAGGATGGATGAGATGATGCGTGGACAAAGAGGCTGGAGAGAATTAGCCTTTCTTGGTGATAAGCTAAACAAGTTTACTGGAATGATTGAGGGACTCATTTGGTCACCGAAAGCTGGTGATGGCAATGAACATGATGATGGCTGGGCCTTTGAAGATGTAGGTATTTGTGAACTTGGTAATGTTTTCTCTTTTATGCTGGGTATTGTTTGTGCAAATGTGAGACACAATGTTCATAATGGGTCATCCTTAAAAGACTGTGTCTTGTGAGTATGGTTGTGTAGAGTGTGTGGCCCGAACATTTGTAGGAGCCTGTGAGGCATTGTTGTTGTTGCTGCTGCTGCTGTTGTGATGGTGTTCGTTGTTGTTGGCTCTGATCTAATTGTTTATCTAACTTTTTATCCCCACCTTTGTGGTGCTTCTACTCATGTGGCTGACGTTGAGAAAGGGTTTGGGTACGAACATTTAAGGTTGCGTTCTTTGGTCATTATTCTTTGTAACATAGTGGACTTCCAAGCAGTGACTGTTTTGTCTGTTTCGGGTTTCTTCTATTGTTCTGGCCTCTCTTATTCAACAATCAAGACAATTTGAATCATTACTTTTCTTCTCTGGGTGCATATTTATATTCACTTTCTTGACATTTATATTACAATTTCAGTGGTCACAATGTACTAATATCAAGAAGCTAAATTATGCATCATGGAATTGGAATTGTGTGTTTTTAGGAAGCTTTTCCAAATAAACTGATTTGATTTAATTCATGGCAGAAGGCCCACACCATTTAAAGGCCTTGTTCATTTATCACAAGATTACAGATTTTTTTCCCTTCTTCCGAGTGTATGGAAGATGTTCTTTGGTGGTGTATTGTGAAAATGTTTTACTACAGCGTTACGGTACTGTATATGCATTTAGGACCGAAAGTCCTTTGCTGGAAATTATACTAGCGAACAAAAACTAGCACCCCTTACCCTTAGTGTCCCCAGTTAACGTTGATGGTGAACCGACGTTAGCTTTGACTGTTAATTTTATGAGGTGTATGTATAGGTAACACACACTAATCACTTTCTATTTCTGAAAACATCTCGTATTTTCATCTTTAAACAAATTTTCCTAGTGTATATTGTGCGAATGTATTGATCCAAGTTGAAATTGTTTGATTCCCAAAGTCAACTACAGTAGATAAAAATGGAATGTAGGAAGCATTATCTTTTTACTGTACCAAATTCTGGTTTCGAAATCCATGGCCGTGGACCAAAGTGCCGATGTTTTATCATATCATATTGCAGTATCTTTTATGAACAATATGTTCCTAATCGTATCATTGGTATTATATTATTTTAAATATTGTCAGTGTCGCTTTAACTTAAACGTTCTTTATGCCAGGGGCCTCACTCGGACTTTTCGGGTCCTACTTCAGGATGTACTGCCTGTGTCTCACTAATTAGGGGCAGCCAACTCCTTGTCGCCAATGCTGGTGATTCTCGCTGTGTGATCTCCAGAAAGGGCCAGGTGTACTTGCAGTTCAACTATCTTGTAATTTAGAAGTTATTGGGACATGACACTAAGGGAGTGTTTGGATAGGAAAAAAGGAGGGAAAGGGAGGGGAGGAGGAAGGAGGGAAGGGGAAGGAAGGGAAAGGAAGAGGAGGGGGAATGGAGTGTGGGTGTTTGGATACAATTTCCCTCCAAATCTTGCCTATTGTGGAGAGATTTTGATTAGGCTAGGAGGAGAGAAATTGAATCCCTCCAAATCTCTCCCCCTCCATTTCCATCCACCCTCATTTGCTATCCAAACAAGGGATTTTAAATCCCCTACTCTCCCTCCCTTTCTTTTCCCTCTAAATCACTCAATCCAAACACACCCNCTCACCGTGTTCTCCACTCGTCGACGATACGATTTTTTTGTTACATAGTGATTACGACAATTACATATTCCATCATTGTTAAGTGAATTCATCTTTTTTGAGGATGCAGGCTTATAATTTATCTAGGGATCATAAACCTGAACTGGAGGCCGAGAGAGACAGGATATTAAAAGCTGGAGGTTTCATACATGCAGGACGAGTAAATGGAAGTCTAAACCTTGCAAGAGCTATAGGTACCCCTCTTTTGATTCGACTATATTAGCTGTGTCTAGTTTTGACAGTGGTTTTGTACTCTTTCGTTTCTGAACTTCTAGTAAGGTTATGTTCTCTTTAAACGGCTGATCTGTTCAGAAATGAAGTTCGTATTGTTAACAAAGACTAAGTGGCTGCCAATTAACCGAAATGACCATTCCTGATCTCTAATGTACCTGTTCCATCTTTCTCAAACTCAAATGCAGCTTGATTCAATTTTAATTACTCTCTCCATAACATATATATATATATTGGCCTTCTTTTATGTTTTGGTCCATCCCATAAACTTGGTTCCTTTCTAAATCTAGTGAGATTTTAAAGAATTGTCGATGGTTCAGTTACAATTGACTTCTAAGATCATTAACCTACGTGATTTCTGATGGTCATAGATTAAAAGTAGCAACTAAGTAAGAGGAAAGAAAAACAAAGATACGGAGTAGATAGAAAGTTATTGATTTTGTCTGTTGAGAGCTTCACCCTTCTGTTCCCTTAGTTGCTGATGAATCAGCTGTACCTGTACGTGAAGGCTTTCTGTTTTTGTTTGTTATAAATATAAATGTTCAGGTACAAGCTTTTTTGAACCAATGTAAATAATCTTGGGCAGGTGATATGGAATTCAAGCAGAATAAGTTCTTACCTGTTGAAAAACAAATTGTGACAGCAAACCCAGATATAAATACGGTTGGTATCACAAAGTAACAATATTTGTATTTGCAGATAGTTTATTATGCAGTTTATAATGAGTTCGTTTGTGAATTGCTTCATGTTCTCACCTCCTTATTTTCTCGCTTGTCTTTTCTTGTGTATTTGTCTTTCGTAAGCTTTGAGCGTTTGACTTTTGATTATCTTTCTCTTTTCGCTTTACAGATTGAACTTTGTGACGGCGATGATTTTCTTGTGCTAGCTTGTGATGGCATATGGTAAGAAATGCAATCCTCCCCTCCAATCGTAGTTAACTTCAGTAATTGTGGTTCTCATAAAGTCGTAACCTAAATCAGAAGTTATCTCCAATTGATCTTCACTTAAACCATTCCTAAACAAATGTTATCTCATAATATACTTTTAACTGTAACTTTTTTTAAAAAGATACCACAAAAATATGTGTATTGACAATCAAACATGCGCAAATATATCATACTAACCGTATATATATTTGGAGAAATAAATGTTCATAGTTGACATTGTGTGACGTCCAAAGTCCGATAGGGATAATAATATAAATGGATATAGGAAATAACTCAGGCAAATTTTTTGTTTGTTTTGTAAAGGGACTGCATGTCAAGCCAGCAACTTGTAGATTTTGTTCATGAGCAGCTAAAGACGGTAAGTGCATGAGACACCTCAAATATTCCATGTGGTTTGGGGAGTAAACTCACTAAAATGTTACATATTGGTTGCAGGAAACCAAGCTGTCTGCTGTTTGTGAGAGAGTGTTCGACCGGTGTCTGGCCCCATCAACTGCTGGAGGTGAAGGGTCGGACAACATGACCATGATTATCGTAGAGTTCAAGAAACCCGTGCAAAACTCAACTCTTTCCTCTGACAATGAAGCTTCATCCTCTGAACCCATGACCGAATCCGAACCAAAACCGACAGAATCTAGCGAATTTAGAAAAGAAGAAGATTAAATTCTGTAATTCAATTATATGAGAAAAAGCATGATTCGTATTCAGATTCGTGGTTGGCTTCTCAAGCTAGTGTTGTATATGAAAATTACCCACTCTTATGTGTCTAGGTGATTGTATTTCTGTTCAAGTGCATACACGACAAATGCTGGAGCCAGTGGCGGAGCCAGGATTTGAACTTAGGGGGGCGAACGACTAATTTTATAAGATACCCTCGAAAAAATTTCGAAAAATTTAACTAAAAACTTCGAAAATTTCATCCGCAAGGGGGCGGCCGCCTCTGCTAGCTCCACCACTGGCTGGAGCTTTATAGGATGTACAGATTCTCTGGTAATTAGTGCAAGCTTTTGTTTTTTTTCCCCTTCTAAATATAGAAAACGTAAATCTTCTAATAATTCGTCAAACACCTACCTTGCAGTATTTGGTTACGTTTTTGAGTGGAGATTGTTTTGAAAGTAGTTACATACTCTGTCTGTCCCCGTCCCGATTATTTGTTTATTTTTTATATTCTGTGGTAAATATTTTTATCAATGGTAAGCAAATGATTGCGACAGGAGTATTTTAAATTTAAACTAACAAAAGTAGTAGTCGTGTGGCTTACCTTGTGAATTTTTTAACTCGCGTTTTCGATATGGATATTATGTGATATTTATCCGAGTTAAACTCTCTTTACATTAAGTCGTGGTAAAGGTGATAATTGGAGCATTTGAGTCGGTTTGTCGAGTTAAAATGGCTCAGGAATTTCGGAGTTGAGATGTTTCATGTCGATCAGATCGACTACCATTTCGGAGTTGAGTTAATTTGTGAGTGATGAAACTGAACTGAATTAAATTATTAATGAAGTTGAATTGAACCGGATAAAGCTGAAATTAAGTCAGAAAAAAACATATATAGCCTTAAAAGATTATAAACAACTTTCTTATAAACAATTTTCGACCCGTATTCTGACTATGACCGACCTATGAGCCTATAAAAAACCCGTATTCGGGGCCCAGTCCGGGCGGCCCATTTGACAGATAGTATTCAGTTAGTTGTTTGAATTTTTGTAGGAGAAGATACTGTCAATGCGGATTGTCAGAGTAGGTGAGCACTGAGCAGTGATGAAAGCCAATTAATATAATTCCAGACGAACAAAGTTTAAACGCCTTTGTAATTAATTAATTGCACCAAAACAAGAAAATAACCAAAANNCTCTTCCGATCTAAAAGAAAAAAACCAAAAAAAAAAAAAAAAAGCACCAAAACAAGAAAATAACCAAAACAAAAAAAAACGCAAAAGGAGAGAATCAGCGTAAAGTGGTATAATAACTTGGAGCTGCTTGGTTTTGCAAACCCAAAACGCAAATCATCAAAAACTCTCTCTTTCTTTTGCCATCATCATGGAACAAACACACGATGATGATGATGCAACATCTCCTGATCGTAACGTTCCATCCCAAGGTTTGATTTTTGATGATGATAATTTGCATTTAATGTTTGATTCTTTTTGTTGTTATGATTGGGTTTTGTGTTATTTTAGGGAAATTTGCTGTCAACAACAATGATGTTGGTGATACTGATGGAAATTGCATGAACCCAGATGAAAGTAATGCTGTTCAATTATCGAGAGTGATAGAGAAAAGGAAGATTAGGGAAGAGATCATTGCTTCTGAGTCGATTCGACGTCGAAAACTTGAAGATGAGGTTAGGATGGAGCTCATGATTGAGAGACAAATTATGGGTATGAGGAATTTTAATGGGTTTTCAAATGTTCATCTTGATATGCTTAACAAATATCAGTCTTTGGGTCCACAGAATTGGCCTAATTATGATCAATATTTGCTTAATTTAGGCACTTCAGATGATAATTTAATGAGGGAAATGAAATTGATGAGTTGTCCCAGTAGTGGTGGTGGGAGTGATGAAATCTCGCAAATTAATCCATACCCATCTGAGAGTAATGTGATTGCAAGTGAGGGAAAGCTGCACATGGAAGAGGTAGCCTTAGGGAAATGGCCTTTCAATCGAGACCCGGGTTCTGTTGCTGCTCGTGTTGCAGAGAAGTCTAATGCCGATTTGGCTGAGGAAGTAATGGCTGAGGTGATATGTTTTACCTCAACCTGTTTCTTGATCTGATTCAAGCATTCACTGTTATATTGGTTATGTTGTTTAACGCATTGCAATTTCTTTCGTTGGCTTTCGATTCTTGCTCGTGCATATGTTCCGTTTATGTTCTTTATTACCCTGGTCATGTTTATCGCGTGATGTAATAGTGCTGTGAGTCGGTATCATTGACTAAATATCTGTAGGAGTGCTATGTTGGAGCTTGGAAACTTTATAAGAGTCTGAACTTTTACTAGAAAGAGTTCTGAAATCCGAAATTTTGCTAAAGGTTTCAGGTCTTGTGAAATATCTCCTATTAAACATCCTTCACCTCGAAAGAATGCTAGATGCTGTTCATTTTTTCGCTTTTTTCTTCATCTTCAGGTTTTGTGAAATATCTCAAGTGTTGGACACATGTATAGTCCTGCACAATTAAGCTTACCTACTTTTTCTCGTGTTAGAATATGGATGTTCTGCTTGAATTCATTGTTATGATCGTCATGCATCCCACAATGATAACCTTCGTCTTTCTTATAGCTATTTTGTCCGAAGAAATGATGGGTTAGGCTTAAGTGCTGTACTGTTAAATCTACTGCTTTATGTACTCTTGACGTGCCCTAATCTTTGTTCAATGTGATTTATGTTCGAGAGTTCTTGGTTGAAATCTCAGCTTGTTTTGGATCTCTGTCTTTTTGTTCTATTGAATCTGTCTCTAAACACCTTTTTGTCATATCATTACTTTGCAGGCGATGCCTAGTGCTGGCATAATTGGTATGAAAAGGAAAGCCGAGATGCCTTGTGATGAAGACACAACTCCAACTATGAGTAGGGATTCAGAGAAGTTGTTCTGCTCCTTGTGTGGAGTGTCTACTACATCAGAGCTAACTATGAATAGTCATCTCCAAGGCAGAAAACACAAAGCAAAAGAAGCAAGATTCAAAGCTAGTGACACTACGCCGTCTTTGCAACACGTTAGTACCTTGAGCTCAGAGCAAGAGAATAGCTCTGATACCAAGGAGTGGGATTGCTCTTTGTGCCAAGTGTCTGTTACTTCTGAGGCACTCCTAGCAAGTCATCTCCAAGGAAAGAAGCACAAAGCTAAGGAGGCTAAGCTTCAAACTGGTGAAATTATTGACAGCATACAGGTAATGTCAGTACCTTCAAGCGGTGGGAATGCTACTGATAGCGACAATCAATGGCACTGCTCAGTATGTGGAGTATCAGCTTCATCCGAGAACAATTTGAATGCTCATTTACAAGGAAAAAAACACAAAGCTAAGGTGGGGTCCACCGAAAAAGGTTCAAAGATCGAGGTTGTGAGGGATAAGAGCTTAGATAAAGAGGATACTCTGAAAAATGAAGAAAAACCCGATAATTCCGTCTCTGAACTAAGCAAACCTGACCAGGCTGAGCCAGAAAACAAGCAAGCAAGTATTCCTAAGGATATACTAGAGGTTGATGGTGATCAAAGCGTGGAGTTAGTGAAGTACTGGCATTGCAAGATGTGCAACAAGGGGACACGCGATGAAGCAACTATGGCAGCTCATCGGAAGAGTGATGAGCACATGACATTGCTGAGGAAACATGGAGGTGGTCTTATCTCTGTGAAAACTATTCCTAAAGAAGTAGTGGAAGTCGGGGGGATGTCCCGAGAGGATCTTTCAGCTTGATAGCTCCATGGTTATGTTGGAAGGTTGCTTGATAAATAAGCTAGTATTATTGAACTAGATAATATTGACTACTCCGGATGCTTAAAAGATGAATATAACTTCTGTGGATGGGTAAATGTTTTTGGAACTATTTTCATCCAAAAACATGGACAAGTCAATGGGAGGACGGATATTAGATAGTATTACGTCTGGTGTTATTCATATATTGCCATGCTATTGCAATTCTTTAGTCCGCGGGGGTGCAAAAAATTCACTTTCATAAATGTTTAACAGCCTAAATTTTTAAATCTTTTACCCTTTTCTTTTCGTTTTTTGTTCCAACAGTAACCCTTCAGTCTTAAATCATTACAACATCAACCTGACAAACCCCGCTAATATCTCAAGGTATTCCGCCAAAAGTGAGATTAGGGTCACGAAACGTGGCCTTTGGATGATATCAGTTGTAGGGAAAGTTATGTTAGAAGCGGACTAATGACGTTTCTAAGTAAATGATTCAATGAGATGTTATTCATCCTGTCTCAAAGCTAAAGAATAAGAGTATGGCAACATTGTAAATGAAAAAGATCCGACATTTAGGAGAGAAATAATGAATAAAATAAGGGGTGTTAGGTTGGAGGTTTTCGGAAATGAAACGAAAAATGTGTATACCCCTTCCTGCCTTACATGATGTTTGTTTATCTCACAACTAGTTTAGAACCCGTGCAAATTGCACGGGTATGTATAAATGTATTACATAGTTTGAGGTGTAGTAGACATTATTTGATAAGTTAATAATTTTTTATATCATATTATGTTTATTTTGTATGAAGCCTATGATTTAAGAAGTAAAATGGAACAATAAAAAGCATGTGACATTTACAGAAAATGTAAGTATACGGAGTATTTATATAATCGAGAACATAAAAATCGGAATCGAGAAATATACAAGAGGTATGTCGTCTATTTGGAACAAACGAACCGAGATAGCATAAAAAAATAGTATCCTTATCCGGAAAAAATAACGGACCGAGGTATGTCCATTTTTTAATCTGCCATCCTTTCATTTCATCCAAAAATAAAAAACAATCCGCACCTCACAATAGCAACCTTAGATTCGATGGTCTTCTTTTCAAATCAAAATAAGGAGGTGTTAATTAAAGCTCTGCATGTTCGCTTCTTGAGATTTCGAGTGCTTGATTGAATTTAGTATATCTTTGATTTAGTATTTCAAATTCGATTGCTCAAATTTGTGGATCCATCCATCATCGGCCTCGCCGAATTGGACCCTCGATGCATGTGTAGGTGTATCGGTTGCCGGATCAAACTAAGCCACCGAGAAAAACGATCTTAATCAATTTATGAGAATAATAAATTGAAAGAAGGTATTCGGTCTACTGTTGGATCTTAATTGCCGGTTCATCACCATTAAACTTGTGTAGATGTAAATATGTGTTCGATATGTGTTTAGATGATATCGATTGCTAAGGATATTTTTGTGCATGCTTTTTTTTCCTGTATTTGCAGGATTTGTACATCTATTTATAGACGGACCTCCGGTTATCTATCTTCAATGGAGTTAGAAAGGCATTTTAGCAGCTAAAACTACTGTCGGGATGATGTAATAGGCTCAAATAAAGGTACTTGTTATTGCAGAGTGAATATAATCATAATCATTGGGGATATGTATTGCAGATACTTGTTATGGCGAGGTCTTAGATTTAAGTTTTTCGCGGTGTCACTTTTCAGTATGACTTAATGTTTAATTGAGATGAAATGCAGTTGAAACGCAAGCTAAACAAACACAACATTATACACTTTATTCATTATTTCCAAAAAAAATTGTTTTATTTTACTTGTTTGTAGTTTGATTGTGTGACTGGGTTTACTGCAGCTTGCTTTCATATATGGAGCGCCTGGTTTGGTAAAGCTTCTTTATGGGATGGCTGGAATGATGACAAAGGTAATAGATATTGCAGGTTGACTGTAATTATTTGAGATACTCATTGCAGATACTGCATATAATTAAGTTTCAGCTTTAACTTTTTGTGTTGTCAGTATACCTTTTAAGTGCAACAAAAGGTTTGCTTATTTGTAGTCTGATTGTGTGACTTGTTTTTTTTTATCAACGGTTTCGCATTTATTATATTGAGTACCTGGGTTAGAAAACATGAATTACCGGGACATATTGAACGATGATAAAGGTAAATCAATATTAATCTAATTAGGGTAGTAGAGTATTGAACATAAAAGTAACCTTGTTAAATTAAGCATAAGAATAGAAACCTTATTCTCACAAGTGTATCAGAATCAAACAAAAATAACATCGTAAGAGTTTGACAAACATGAAAATTATGAAAGTAGAGATCACTAAAATAACTCATAATATTGCTCAAAATAGGGCTAAGTTGACTTTCCGATGAACTCGGCCTCATCTGGAGCATGTTTTTTTATGGTGTTTAACTGCGCATCATCTTCAAATTCATATGCATCTAGGGAACGCTTTGTTGGCGTGATATTCACTAAGATCGTGATGGACTCATCCACAACAGTACTTTGGATGGACTCCTGATCGATTTGATATCATTTTAATGAAAATGGTTTCTGTAATTTGTATTGAAAATGAAATATCACCTTTTCTTTACCATTTTGTACGCTTTCTTCTCGAGAATTCACTTCCAAGCAGTCTTTCTGTCAAATTTACATAATATATGTTGCAATTTTTTAACTTATTTCAAAATAAAGTATCAACGACTCTTATAGCATATACAAACCTGTGATGTTGTGCATGTTTCAAGGTATTTCAGGATTAGATCCTTTGCCTCAGAAAGCTTATTAACACCATATAATTTCCAACCTTTGGTAAGGTTATACTTTTCATCAACCTTGACTTTGAATATGAATCTTCTATTAAGTAATACATCAAGTTCACTTGGATGCGCATTTTGATCCCCATGCTGTCATTAGAGAATGTCAATGATAGATGTAGAAATCTCACTCATTAATTAATGTTATGATGATTTGTACATGAGGACTGTTGCTTATTTGGATTATATATAATCAGACGCATTAAAATAGAAACAAAGTATTACTTGTTTATTTGACTACTGTTAACGTATAAAATTATAGGTTGCATTTGGCTACCTTAGGTTGGTTATCTCGTAGTTGCTTTGCTAATTGCTTGATCAAATCAGTAGCTTGAGTATCAAATAGTATGAAAGTTGAATTTCCGGTATGATCGGCAACTTTGACTCTGACTTTATACCTGCATAAGGAGTTGTTTATATAATTCCGAAGAGAGTAGATTATAGAAAAGTTAAATTATATTTAAAGTTTACTTCAGCGACTCAAATTTTATGCACATGAGAATGACAAATTTAGCATATCCTTCCCATTTGCTAGTACATAGCCATTTATCTTTATCATTTAACTCCATTGTCGATTTACACTTTTTGCAGCTCTCAATGTACCATTTAAATTCCGTGTCAACAGCTATTATGGTGGCTAAGGTAACAAAATATCTCGCCTACATAAAACAGAGATAACATAGTAGCGTCTCCAATTAAATTAATATTATTGTTAATAAAACAAACTTGGTTATGTTAAATGGTTATTTGGTATACCTCTTGGATCTCTCTAATTTTATCAATTGTCCGTCTAGCAGGTAAATCTAGAAGTTCATTAGCGACTGATTCACAATAGCTTGTAAGAATTGTTCAGCACTTGAGCTGAACAATGGATATTTCAAACCAATTCTATCTTTCTGGAAATTCGGTAAGTATGCTATATATCAGTCATGATATGTTATTATTAATATTTTTCTAGTGAAAAAAAAATATGTTAAGAGAAAACCTTCTTATGAAATTGCGAATTTCGGGTATTTTAGCATCAAAATAATATCTTCGAACAAAGTGAATTAGATACGTTTGAATCTGCATCGACAATGAGTGTTAGTACAAAGGTATTTTTAATGTTAAGATTTATATACACCCCAGTTTAATTTGTAAAAAAATCAAAGTACCTTGAAAATTTTTTATCTTGGCATATCGGATTATAACAATGGGACGGTGTTCAGATTTGTCAAAAACTTGGTTGTGGAGCTTGCCATCTGGTCAGCTAATTTTTCCCAAAGCTAAGTGTCAGAATTAGTTTTTGACCCTATAACAGAATACGTTAGTAATTTTCGAATAATTATTTTATGAACAACCCTTACAAAAGTTGGATGTACATACTCACAGTCAATTAATTCAATCAGCATAGTACATTTATCTTTGGAAGTCTTCTCTATTGGACCTTTAGCATGAAGTTCACCAATAATATATGTGAACACATATCTATGGTTAGATTATGACGTGTGAAATTTTTCGATATACTTGTTTAGGTATTTTTACCCAAGTCGATCGATTAAGGTCAATGTAGTCTATATTCNTCCTCTTTGAAGCTGAAAACCTTGAAGACGCATGTTTTGGAGATGTTTTACTCGGGAATTCGAGAGCTAAGGTAACGGTGATAGGTTACTCGACAAAACGTCGGGAAACTCGCCCTTCTTACTCGGCCTTGTCTTTGTTTACTGTAAAGTTTAAGTCTTTACTGTGTTCGTCATGGATGGGTTTGATTTTATGATGCTCGAGGTCAGTTTACATGGCTGGTTTTTGGTGTCTTCGTGGTTCGTCCCATAGGGAGTAGTCGGCCATGGTGTTGTCAAACATGGGCTGTCGATTTCTTTTTTGTGCGAGTAAATGGACATCTTGTTTGCTGATTTTATGGGTTTACTTATGGCAGGAATTGGGTGGTGTTTATCCTTGTTATAGTCGTACTCATTCCGTCTCGAATTTACCTTTTGTTGTCTGTCTGAAATCGTGCATTTGTTGGGCTGCTCACCCCAGTTTTATCCTCCATTTTACTGCTCTTGTCATCTGTTTTGGGACGGATTAAACGGTCCCTCTGATCGGTTTTCCTGCTAGTGTCTTTACGCAAATGTCGTCACATGTATACCCGATATTTTCCCGCTTGAAAAACTCAGTTTTTGAACTGTTGGTGCCCTGCTTTGGAACCGTGTTTAGGACTGTTTTACTCCCTGTTTTGAGGGTTGTTTGTGTGGTTGAATGATGACGTGAAGGCCGTGTTTGGCCGCGGATATGGACTGACCATAGGTGGCAGTGGCCACGGCATCGTTGTGGGTTGAATGGCCTCATCCATGGCCCGGTTTTGTCAGTTGTAGTCACGGTGTAAGTGTGTCCTTCCCGTAGTTCTGTCTTCTTGTTTTATGCTTGGGCAATTCTTTTATGATCAATCTATGTTGGGCTTGAATTATTGTATCTTTTGGGCTTCATTTCTTGCATCTTTTGGACTCGGTTTCTAATTCCGGTTGGACTCACTTGCCTACTTTATTTAGACTCATTTTCTTGGTGGGTTTGGGCTCACCACCATTAAATTGATGGGCTTACTAAAATTTAATGGTAGGGCCCATTTTGCCTTTTGTATTAAAATTTTGGTTGCATTCCGTTAATTTTCATATGACGTAAATTACTCACTACTACTTGTTATACCTTATTCGTTTTATTTAACCGGCATGTATAACTATAAAATGAAATGTTTATTTTATATATTACAAGTATGAAAAGATGATTATAAATAATTACTTGTAAGGGTCGTATTCTTTTATAAATGTCATGATACTATCATATATGCTTGGTTTACATTTACGCCTT